>CAKJTW010000550.1:0-42811 GCA_917880005.1 Nanger dama | reverse complement strand
TCAAACCCCTAACATCAACCCCCAACCCCAACCTTAAACCTCACCTATAACCACAGACCGCAACCCCAACCAAAAAAACTACAACCCAACCCAACTCGGCAACCCTAAACTCAACAACCCAACCCCAACCCCAACCCCAACCCTTGGCTCCGCAACCCCCAACCTAACGGCAAACCAACCCTAACGCTACCCCCAACTGAAACCCAAATAAACCATGATCTTGGGACACTGGCCTCAACCCACCATAACCCCAACACTAACCCCAACCCCCAGAACCCCAACCCCAACCCCACCCTCACCAAACCCCAACCCAACCCCACTAAAGCCCCCAACTGACCCTAACCCAACCTAAACCACCCAAACTAAGAGTAAGATAACCGTAACCCCTAAACCGAATCCCAACCCTAAACCAAACCCTAACCCTACCCCTAACCCCATCTCTAACCTCCCTAACCCCAAACCTAACGGCAAGCAATCCATCCCGGCCTCAACTTACAAACCCCAAACCACCCTACCAAACAAACCCCAGCCTAGCCCAGTCCAACCCAGCCCTAGCCCCCAGACCCAACCAGCAGAACCCGAACCAGAATCACCAGAATCCCAAAACAACCCAACCCAACCCTCATCCCAACCTGACTGTAACCCAACCCCAACCCATAAACTAACTCTAAACCTTAATCCTAATCCTAACCCTAACCTCACCCCAAAATCCTATCTATAACCTAACTCTAACCCTAGCTCTAGCTCCAACTCCAACCCCCGCCCTAACACATCTTAACACTAACTTAACTGACGACAATCCCACAATGCCCCTATCTATACCTCCTACCCCTATCCTAACCTAACACCAACCAAAACCCCACATCTAACCCCGACTCAAACGCCATCCCAAACTTAAACCCCAACACCAACCCCAACCCGAAACCCATTTAACCCCACCCTAATCGCAACCCCATCCCCACCAACCCTAACTAATCCAACCTAACCCCAAAACTACTTCTCCCATCTACCTACCTCAGCCCCTACCTTAACACAACCCCAAATCTAACACACAACCCACCTAAACTCACCACCCCCTATCTTTAACCCTACTCCAACACTAACCCCAACCTAGGTAATATATCATAAGCCTAAACTAACCCAAATCTAACACTGACACTAAACACCAACCCCAATCCTAACACTAACCCAACCCCAACCCCATTCCAAACCCACACTAATACAATCACCTTACTCTAACCCAACACTAACCCAAATCTAAACTCGAATTTAACACTAACCCTAAACCCAAATGTAACACAACATACACCCCTACGCCTATCACTAACCCCAATCCTAAATTAACACTAACCTTAATCCTGGAACCTAACCCTAACTCCATCCCTAACCCTAAACCCAACCCTAATCCTAACACTAAACCATAAACTTAACCCCTAACCCTAACCGCAACCAAACCCTGCCCAACACTAACTTCAGCCCATTCCCCACGTAACCCCTACCCCCTAACTGGATAATCCCACCCTAACCCTAACCCCAACCCCTAATACTAACCACCAAACCTAAACCACAATTCCCAACCCAAAAAGTCTAACCCTTATCCTCAACCCTGGCCCAAGCCCCAGCCATAGCCCCAGCAACAGCCTTAGCTCCCCAACCCTATCTCTATCTCTAACGCCAACACTCAACCCCAAATCTAAACTAAAAAAAAACCTAAACCACCATGTTATCTCAACCTAACCCCTGACCCCAACCCATCCCCAACGCACTACCCTTAAAAACTAACACTAACCCTAACCTCAACCCAAACCAACACCAACCCCACTCCCACACTACACCTAACCCCAACCCAACCCCTAACCCTAAACCTCCAACCCTAACCCTAGCCCTAGCATCTACTCCCAAACTTAACCCCACGTAAAACATAATTCTATCCTAAACCCTAAATCTAACCCAACCCTAACCCCAACCCAAACCCCAAGAGTAACACTAATCTTAACCTAACACTAACCTAAACTCCCAACCCTAACCATAATACAACCCTAACATTAAAACCCAACCCTAGCTCCAACCCTGATCCCTAGACTCAACCCTAAACCTAACATTAATCCTAAACCCTAAAAACCCAACACTAATCCCAAACTCCAACCCCTTCCCACCGTCAATCCCACTTATGACAACTTGCCTCAACCCCAACCTACCAGCCTAAAATACTCTCAAACTCTGACCCCCCAACCTCAACCCTAATTCCTAAATCAAACTTAACTCCTGTCCCCAAACACCAACCCCAACACTCAACTTCTAGCCTCAGCCGAAGCCTCAGCCCCTACACTCAGCCCCAGACTTAACACTAGCCCTAGCTCCTAACCTAACTCCTAACCATAACCCTAACCCCAAACCCTAAACCCTAACCCTAACCCTAAACTCCATAATTCCAACCCTAACCCTAACCCAAACGTCAACCAAAACCCATCCATAACACTAACCCTACACACAAACCGTACCCCTACCCCCTTACCCTACCCGTAACCCCAATTTAACACAACCCTAACCATAATAAACCCTAACCCCATCCTTAAACCCTAAACCCTAACCCTACCTAACCCAAACACTTACTCTAACCCTAATGTTAACACAACCCTAACCCTAAGCTAACTCAACTGTAACCAATAATACCAACACTAACTCTAATCCTAACTTAAACCTAACTAACCGCAACCTTTTCTAAAACCCACCCAAACCTAAACTTCTTCTAACCCTTACTCAACAGAACGCCAACCCTAAACTTAACCCTAACCCCAACCACAACCCCCAAACCCAACCGCAATCCTTAACCCTCCCTGACCTACCCCACAATTTCACCCTAACCCTAACCCCTAACCCGGACCCCAACAATAACCCTAACCACAACCGATAAACCTAACCCTACCCCCAATCCCAACACTAAGAGTAACCCCAACCCCAACCTAATCCTAACCCTAATCTCTAAACCATAACTCCAAACCCCTATTCCTAAAGCTAACCCTGCCCTATCCCTAACCCCAAACCTAATGCTAAACCTACCCTACCCAACCCTGCCAGCCCAGCCCAGCATAGCTCCAGCCCAACCCAGCCAGCCCTAACCTTAAGCTCCCAACCCCAACCCCACCCCAACCCCAACCCCAACAACCCCAAACCCAAACTTGGCCCAACCCCAACCCCAGCCCCAGCCTTACACTCTGCCCTAACCATCCCAGCCCCAAAACCTAAACCCAACCATAACCACAAAACCCCAAACCCTAATCACGCTAATCCCGTTACACCAACCCAACCTTACTACCAACCCCTAAACCAAACCCCAACCCATAACCTTCCCTTACCCTACCCCTACCCCCTACCCGATTAATCCCCAACCCTAACCCAACCCCCAACGGCAAACCCCAACCCCAAACTAAACCCTCTCCCAACTAACAGTAACGCTCACCTAACTTAACCTTCAACCACAACCCCTAACGCTAACTAGCTCTAACTCTAAACTCCAACCCCAACCCCAACCCCCCAGCCCTAGCCCAGCCCCAGCTCCAATCCCAACCCCGACCTAGCCCCAACTCTAACCCCAATCCAACCTACCCAGCCCCCTCAGTCCCAACCAATAACAGCCCAGCCCCAACTCGATCCCCAGCCCCAATCCCACCCCTACTACCCGGCCCCAAACCCCAACCCTAGGCCCTAACCCTAACCCCAACCCAACCCAAAAGATAACCCAAAAATCAAACCCAGTCCCCACCCTGCCGCTGCCCAACCACCCAACACCAACCTAACCCCAACCCCAACATTAGCCCCAAAGTAGCCTAACCTATCCCAACCCAAACCAACCATAAACCCAAACTCCAACCCCAATAACTCAACCCCAACCCAACCCCAACCCCAACCCCGAACCCTCCCACCCCGACCCTACCCCTCCCCCTACCCGGAACCCCAACCCCTAATCCAACCCCACCCCCAGCCCCAACCCGATCCAAGGCCCCAACCCCAACCCCAAACCTAACCCCAACCCAAAAATTTACCAGACCTCACCCCACACCCAAACCACACCACCCTAAATCCTAAACCTAAAGCAACACCCACCCTAAACACTAAGCCAAACCACAGCCCCAGCACCAGCCCTGCTAAAAATAACCCCCAGCCCTAACCCCAACCCCAAACCATAAACCCTAACCCCAACCCCAAAACCAGACCCAACCCCAACCCCAACACTAACACCAACCCTAATCCGAAAACAACCCAACCCAAACCCCACATCGTCCCAACCCTAACATTAACACTAACCTCAACCCCTAATCCTACCCTTACCTCTAACCGTAACCCCAAACTATCCTAGATCTATCCCCAGACATAGCCCTAGCTTTAAAACCCAGCCCTAGCACTAGCCCCAACCGACCCCAACACTAACCCAACCCCAACTCTAACCTACACTACCCCAACCTCAATCCATCTACTGTACCCCAACCAACCCCAACCCCGACCACAACCCCACCCCTAACCCAACCCCACTCCTAACCCCAACCCCAAAATCTAAACCTTTCTAACCCCAACCAACAGCACGGTAACCCAACCCCGCCCAGCCCCAACCGAAACCCAATATGCTCACCTAACCCTGACCAACTCAAAACCTAACACACCCCCAACCCTAACAAAACACTAACACTAACCCTAAACTAAACCTAAATCTAAACTAACTTAACTCTACTTAACCAAAACTCCAACCTAACCCAAATCCAACTCAAACCCCACCCAAACCCCGACACTAACCCAAAATCTGCTCCAGCCCCAGCACAGCCCCGTCCCCGACCAGCCCGCCCCAAAGCCGGCCCCGATGCCCGCAGCCTATATAAAGGCTAGGCTAGGGCCTTGCGGCTTGTCAGCAGGCTAGGACTGGCCAGGGTAGGTTATTAGTGTCAGGCCAGGCCAGGCTAGGTCAGGTCAGGTCGGTAGGGCTAGGCTAGCATTAGGCTAGCGTTAGCATTAGGTTATAGGTGCTAGGACTAGGCTAGGCTTAGGCTAGTGTTATGTTGTGGTTAGGTTAGGGCTAGGCTTAGGCTAGGTAGGCTAGGCTTCTAGGCTGGGGTTAGGTTGCTGGGGCTTATAGTTGGAAAATTGGGTCTAGGTGGGTAGGCTTTCAGGGATATGGATTAGAAAAGAAGGCTATTGTTAGGCTATGGCTTAGGCTGGGGCTCGATAGGGGTAGTGGGGGCCAGGCCAAGCCAGGCTCGGCCTAGGTCTAGGCTAGGGAGGCCAGCCAGGGCGTGTCGACCTGTGCCAGGCTAGGCCAGGCCCAGGCTGGTCCAGGCCACAAGGGTAAGGGCCAGCCTAGGGCAGGAGGCCAGGCCCAGGCCCGGCCGGCCAGAGGCTCCAGGCTGAGTGCCAGGCCAGGCCGATGATGGCCAGGACAGGCCAGGAGGCCAGGCCAGGCGCTCAGGAGGCCAGGCAGTTCAGGATCAGCCAGGTGCCTACAGGCCAGGACTGCCAGGCCAGCGTAAGGCCAGGACAGGCCAGACCAGGCCAGGTTTCTAGGCAGGCGTTAGGCAAGGGGGCCAGGGGGCCAGGGCTTGCCAGGTCAGCCAGGGGCCTCCAGAGGCGAGGGCCGAGGCCATGCACGGGGCGTGGCCAAGGCCGCGACCTAGGCCTGCCAGCCAGGGGCCAAGACTGAACAGGTCAGGCCAGGGGTGGGCAGCTTAGGGGCTTGGGCAAAGCAGCTTAAGTGGGCCATGCGAAGAGCTAGCGCTTAGGCCAGGCTTGGCTAGTTCAGGTTCAGGCCAATGGCCAGGTTAGTCAGGCCTAGTGAGGAGTTAGGCTGGCTAGGCCAGGCAAGCCAGGCAGGCTAGGGCTAGGGCTAATGGCGGCTCAAGCAGGAGGCTAGGCTCCTCAGTAGGGGCCAGGCAGGGTAGGGCCAGGCTAGGCTTAGGCTAATGGGGCTAGCAGGTGTTAGGCTAGGGTTAGGAGGCTAAATTTAGGCTGTTAGGCAGTAGGTAGGGTCAGGTCAGGCCAGGTTAGGCAGGCTAGGCAGAGCTAGCTAGCTAGGCTAGGCCAGGCACCCCAGGGCCTAGGTTAGAGATTGGCTAGGCTAGGTCAGGACTAGGCTAGGGCTAGGTTAGCCAGACTGGAAGGGTTAGGGCAGGGGCCATGGGTCAGCCAGTCGGCAGTTCGGAGGGCCAAGGGCAGGCCAGGACAGGCTAGGGTAGGCCAGGCGGTCTTAGCAGGCCAGGCTAGGCCAGGCCGGGCCAGGGCCAGGCCAGGCCAGGCCAGGCCTAGGCAGGCTAGGCTAGAGCCAGCCAGGCCTAGGGCTAGGCCTAGCCTGGGCTTCAGCAAGCCAGGCCAGGGCAGAGCAAGTGCTTGGCTGCTAGGGCCAGGCGCTGTGAGGCAGGCCAGGGCTAGGGCCGGGAGGCTGGGACGGGCTGGGAGGGCAGCTAGGTGAAAGAAGGGCCTAGAGAGGTTGCTGGCTAGGCCAGAGAGGGGCAGGCCAATCAGGCAAGGCCAGGGCTGTAGGCCAGGCCAGTTAAGCTAGGCCTACCACACCAGGCATAGCAGGCGGCCAAGGCCAGAGCAGGCCGTAGGCCAGGTCAGGCAGTTAGGCCTAGGCTAGGGCCAGGCCAGGCCAGGCTAGGCCAGGCTAGGGCCGGTAGGTCAGTGCTAGGCCAGGCCAGTAGGGCCGGCCAGGCCTAGTGTCAGGCTGTTGGGGAGCCAGGGCTAGATAGCGCAGGGGCTGAGCAAGCCAGGCCAGGGCCTCCCAGAGGCCAGGCCACGCCAGGCTTTAGGACAAGCCAGGCTAGGGGAGGCAGGCCAGGCTTCAGGCAGGGCCAGGGTTGGCAGGCTAGGGGGCTGGGGGAGGGTAATGGGCAGGCAGGGGCTGGCTGGGCAGGCCGGCTACTTGGCTGGGGTTTAGGCCGTGCTCTGGGCCAGGCCAGGCTGAGACAGGTCAGGTCCAGAGTCCACCTAGCTAGCCTAGGCCGGGCTAGGCCAGGCCAGCCAGTGTCAGGCTAGCCAGGCCATGAGGTGGGGGGCCTAGTCAGGCCAGGCCGGATCAGGCCAGGACAGTCAGGGGTAGGCCCGGCCAGGCCGGGGGGGCGGCCAAGGCCAGTGCAGGCCAGGCCTTGGAGGCCGGGCTAGGCCTAGTGCAGGCTAGGCTAGGTTTGCTATGGCCCGCTTAAGGCTAGGCTTTCAGGTCAGGCCAGGCCTGGGTTAGTGCCAGGGGGCTTAGGTCCATTATTAGGGGAGCCATGACTTAGCTGGCTAGGAGGGCCATGGTTAGGTTTAGGGGCTAGGCCAGGCTAGGCTAGGTCGGGTTAAACCAGGGTAGGCTTAGTAGGAGTACAGGTGTGGCCTATGTGGTTGCTGGAGGCTAGGCTTAGGCTAAGTTAGTTACGCCAAGCATTCTAGGTGTCTAAGGTTAAGGGGCCTAGGCTAGGGTTATTCTAGGGCTTAGGTTTAGGTTACTGTTTTTTAGTAAGGCCAGGCTAGGTTAGGTTAGTGGGGCAGCCGGGACTTGGTAGGCTAGGACTGGATGGGGCTTTATTTAGGCTAGCCTAGGTAGTAGGGCTAGGGTGGAGGCTAGGCTTAGTGGCTAGGATAGGCCTAGGATTAGCCTTTAGGCTCTGGTTAGGCCAAGTGCCACGTGCGGCCAGGCTAGGGCCAGCTTGGCTTAAGGCTAGGTTAGTTCTAGGCTAGGTCAGGTGAGGCCAGGCTAGGGGTTAGGCCAGTGGCTAGGCTTACGGGGCCAGCTAACACTGGCCTAGGTCATAGGCATTAGGCTAGGGCTAGGTCCAGGCCTGTAATGGGGCTAGGGGTCAGGTAGGTCTAAAGGTTAGGCTCAGGCAGGGCCTGGCCTAGTGCCATGGCATTTGTGTTAGCTTGGGGCCAGGTTAGGTGGGCCTGTAGGCTCAGCCCTGCCAGGCCAGGGCTAGGCCAGGGCCTAGGGCCAGAGCCAGGTTGTTGTTTTCTAGCTAGGCTGGGCTAGGGGCTAGGCTAGGGCTAGGGGCTGGGGCCAGCCTCAGCTAGATTGTGCCTAGGCCTAGGGCTCTGGCCAGTGCTGGCGCCTAGGTGTGGCTTCAGGGCTAGGGCATGGGGGCTAGGCCAGGGCTGGTCTGGCCAGGCCGGCTGGCCTGGCCAGGCCACGCCAGGCAGGCGGCAGGCCTAGGACCCGGCTGGCCCAGTCAGGCCTGGCCAGGGCCAGGCCTCAGGGCCAGGTGTTCTGGCCTAGTGCCAGGGCCAGGCCAGGTTGCCAGGCCAGGCCAAGGTCCAGGGCCGGGCAGGCCAGGCTAGGCAGGCTCATAGCCAGGCCAAGGACCAGGCTTAGGCCAGTTGGAGCTAGGGCTAGGTCACGGCCAGCCAGTGAGGCCAGGCAGGTTTAGGATGGTCTGCCTAGGAGTGCCAGGCCTTGGAGGTCCACATGCCAGGATTGCACGGCCCGGGTCAGGACCAGGTCCAGGCCAGGTTAAGTCAGGGCCAGGCAGGTGCTAGTTAGGCCATGGGTAGGCGGCCCAGGGCCAGGCTTGTTCTCAAGGTCAGGCTAGGAATGAGACTAGTAGGCCTTTTAGGACTCAGGCCTAGGCCAGGGCCAAGGCAAGTGCCAGTTAGGGGCCAGGGATCAGGCAGGCCTCAGCCAGGGCCAAAGCCAGGGCTTGTCTGGCTTTTGGCCAGGATGGCCAGCCTGGTCCAGGTCAGGTTTTGGGCTAGGCTATTTGGTTTAGGCTAGGCTATGTTGTCAGGTCAGGTGCAGGGTAGGTTAGGCATGGGCCTAAGCTTGGGCCAGCAGTTGGCTAGGGTTAGGTGAGCTAGTGCCAGGTAGGCTTAAGGCTATAAAGGTTAGGAGGGTCAGTAGCACTTTGTCTAGCTCTAGCGCCAGGCTTAGCGTTAATGCTAGGCAGGCTGTTAGGTCCTGCTGGCAGGCCTAGGCCAGCCTAGGCCAGGCCAGGGCTAGGGCCAGCAGGTCAGTTATGGCCAGGCTAGGCCAGCGCCTGCCAGGCCAGTGCTAGGCCTAGGTTAGGTCAGGCTGGGCAGGGCTAGGGGTGGGAGGACCAGGCCTAGGGCAGGCCACTACCTCCGCCTGGGCTGGGGAGGTTAGGTCAGGCCAGGCTAGGTCAGGCTTAGCCAGGCAGGGTTAGGGCAGTGGCTGGCTAGGCCAGGCTAGAGGCCAGGCTCGGCTGGCTAGGGCTGAGGCCAGGCCAGGCTCAGGTGTAGTTCCAGGGCCTCTAGGCAACATAGGGCTCACTTTAGGCCAAGTCAGGGCCAGTTCTGGCCGAGAAAGGGTAAATGTATGCCGGGCCAGGCCAGCAGTATGCTTAGGCAAGTGCCAACAGGCCAGGTCCTGGTGCTTAGGCTATGTTTGTCAGGCTAGGTTTAATTGGTAATAGCAGGCCTAGGTAGGGCTATGGCTAGGGCTAGTGGTTAGATTAGGCCAGGTTTCGGTTAAGGTTAGGTTAAAGCTTAAGGTTGGTTAGGTTAGTGTTGCGCCAGTTTAGGTTAAGGTCAGCTACAGGCCCAGGCTAGGGCTAGGGTTATTGCTGTTTAGGTTAGGGCTTGGCTAGGATTAGTGCTAGGGTTAGGCCAGGGTCTAGGCCAGGCCTAGGCTAGGGGCTTGCTAGGGCCAGTGTTAGGCTAGGCTAGGCTAGGCTTCGCTGTAGGCTAGATTTGCTCGGCTAGGCCATTGCCTAGGCCAGGGCCAGGCCTAGATACGCCAGGCCTTTAGGCCTAGAGCTAGGCAGGACAGGCTAAGCCAAAACAAAAATGCAAATGGTCCAGGCGCAGGGGCCAGGCTCAGATGTAGGCTCAGGCCAGGCCAAAGGCCAGTGCCGGCCAGGCCAGGCCCTGGGCTAGGGCTGAGGCCAGGCCAGGCCAGGCCAGGCGTCAGCGCCAGGCCAGGGCCTGGCCTAGGGCCAGGCCAGGCCAGGGCCTCAGTGCCGGGCTTAGGCCAGGGCAGGGGCCCAGGGGCCAGGCCAGGCCAGCCAGGGCTCGGCCAGGCCAGCGCCAGGCCAGGGCCTGGTGCCAGGCCCAGGCCTAGGCCAGGGCCAGGCCAAGGCCAGGGCCAGCGGCCGGGCTCCAGGGCCAGGGCCAGGGGCCAGCTAGCTATGGGCAGGGCCAGGGCCAGCAGGCAGGCCAGGACCAGGCAGGGCCAGGCCAAGCCAGGCCAGGCTAGGCTTAGCAGGCCTAGCCAGGCCAAGCTGGCTAGGCCAGTAGGCCAGGCTGGTCGGCTCAGGCCCCAGGCACCTAGGCTAGGACAGGCCAGGCTAGGCGCCTAGGCCTAGGGCTGAGGCTAGCCAGGCCAGTGCTAGGCTAGGTAGGGCCAGGCCAGGCTAGGCCACCAGGGCCGGTTAGATAGGAAGGCAGGCCCTGGCAGGCCAGGACTGGGGGCAGGCTAGGCCAGGCCGCTGCAGGCCTAGTGCAGGCCCGGCGGGCCAGGCTCAGGCCAGGCAGGCCACGCCAGGCTAGCGCCAGGCCAGGCCAGAAGGTTAGCCAGGTCAGGCCAGGCCAGGCCAGGCTGCAGGCGGGGCCAGGCCTAGCCAGGCCAGGCCAGGCCAGGCCAGGCTAGGCCCAGGCCAGGCAGCCAGCCCGCCAGGCCGGCCAGGCCAGGCCAGGGCCAGGCCGGCTAGGCCAGGCCAGGGCAGGCAGGCCAGGCCAGGCAGGCCGCCCAGGGCCAGGCCAGGCCAGGGCTAGGCCAGGGCCAGGGCCAGGCCAGGCCAGGCCAGGCCAGGGCCAGGGCTCAGGCCGAGCCACAGGCCAGGGTGGCCAGGCCAGGCTGAGGCAAGCCAGGCCAGGCAGGCCCAGGCCGGGCAGGCCAGCCTAGGGCTGGTGGCCAGGCCAGGCCAGAGGCCAGCGCCAGCCAGGCTCAGGCCAAGGGCTGGGCAGGCTAGAGCCAGGGGCCAGGCTGGGCAGGCCAGGCCAGGCAGGCCAGGCCATGGCTAGGCAGGCCAGGGCCAGGCAGGGAGCTTGTGCAGGCCAAGATACTAGGCCAGGCCAGGGCCAGGCAGAGCATTGACTAGGCAGGTCTAAATTAGGCTAGGCCAGAAGGCTAAAATAGGCTAGGCTAGGTGCTAGGCTAGAGGCCAGTGCTAGTGGGCTAAGGACTAGTACAAGACATAGGGGTCAGGCTAGACTGCCAGGCTAGGCTAGCAAAAGGCCAGGCTAGGACTAGGGCCACGGCTAGGCTGGTCAGGCCCACTAAAAGGTGCTAGGCTTAGAAACAGCATTTAGGCTAGGGCTAGGTCCATTAGGCTAGTGCCAGCCCAGGCCAGGGCAGGCAGGCTAGGGTAGGCTAGGCAGGCCATTTGCTGGAGGTCAGGTTAAGCTAGCTGGCTACTAGCCAAATGGTTATAGCCTCAGCCTAGGCTAGGCTTGATTAGGCTTGGCTAGGGCCAGGGGCAGAGAGCCAGGGCTGGTGCTAGGCTAGGCCAGCCAGCGCTGGCCAGGCCAGGCTGCTCAGGCTCAGTCTAGTAGGTAGCTAGGCCTCTAGTAGGCCCAGTATAGGGATAGTCATGTTAGTCAGTAGCAGACAGAATTAGGGCCTCTGCTTAGGCCCAGAACGCACAGCTGTGGCATAGGGCAGGAGCTAGGGCAGGGCTAGGCTAGGGTTGTAGGGTGCTAGGCTAGGCCTAGGCCGCCAGGCAGTGCTAGGCCCAGGCCTAGGCTAGTGCTAGGACTAGGCCTGGGGCTAGTGCTAGGCTAAGGCTGGGGTAGGCAGTGCAAATAAAACTGGGGCCTAGGGCTAGTAACTGGCCAGGCTTAGGCTAGGTTAAAAGGTCAGGCAAAGTGTAGGCCAGGCTCTAAGATAGCTTGGAGGCTAGAGCTGTTAATGGCTAGGCTAGGGCTAGACTAGGTCAAATGCTAGGCCTAGGCCTGGCAGGCCATGGCAGGCCAGGCCAGGCCAGGCCAGGAAACCTAGGTCAGCCAGGGGCCAGGGCGGCCTATAAGGCGACAAGTAGCTGTATGAGGCGGCGCCTAAGAGAGGGTCAGGCTAGGCTCAGGCCAAGCTACGCAAAACACAGCCAGGCCAGGCTAGGGCCAGGGCCAGTTGCTAGGCAGTGGCTAGGCCACCAGTGCCCAAGGCCCAGCAGGGGCCAGCCCTAGGGCAGCCAGGGTAGACTATGACCAGCCAGGGGCCGTGCAGGCTAATGGGCGCAGGCGTAAGGCCAGCAGGTCAGGGCTAGGATCTGGGCCAGGTAGGCCTGGGGTCAGCTACAAGCAGGCCAGGTACACAGGCTAGGGGGCCTAAGGGGGCGAGCCAGCTAGGCCTAGGAGGCTAGGTTAGGCTAGCTTAACTAGGCTACTTAGGCCAAATAGGCCTAGGCTAGGCCAGGGCCGGGCTTGTCCAGCAGTGGGCTTAGGCCAAGGCTAGAAACCCAAGGCTAACTTAGGGCTAGGGGCAGGCTGGGCCTAGGCTAGGATAGAGGCAAGGCCAAGGCCACGGCAGAGACCGGCAATGGCTAGGGCAAAGGCAGGGAGGCTAGAGTAGGGCTAAGGCTAGGCTAGGTTTTATAGGCTAGGCTAGGTCAGGGTCTGTTAAGGGGGCAGGGCCAATAGGCCAGGGCCAGGCCAAAGGGCGCCAGGGCAGACCAGGGCCAGGGACCACCATAGCAGAGGTAAGGCAGGCCTAGGGCAGGCAGGCCAGCCAGGCCAGGGCCAGCTAGGTCCACAAAAAGGCTGAGCCGGGGGGCCAGGACGGCTGGGCAGGGCTGGGTCAGGCTAGGTAGGCCAGGGCTAGGGCTAGGGCCTGATATTAAGGCAGGCCAGGCCAAGCAGAGCTAGGTGCTAAGAAGGCCAAGAGCTAGTAGGCCCTAGGCCTAGGCTAGGGGCTGTGCCAGGCTGAGGCCACCAGACTACAGCCCCAGGACCAGGGCCCGGACGCAGGCCAAGCCAGTGGCCAGGCAAGCCAGGGCCAGGCCAGCTAACTAGCCGGCGGGCCTAGGCCACCAAGGCTAGGGCCAGGGCCAGACCTAGCCTCACGCTAGGCCAGCGGGCCCCGAGCCAAGACCAGGCCAAGCCAGGCCCAGGGCCGTCCTAGGCCAGCGCTAGTGCAGGCTCAGGGTGGGCACGGGAGGCCAAGCAGGCTAGAGCCAGCTAGGCTTCTAGGCAGGTAGGCAGGCTAGAAGCCGCAGGAGCCGATTAGCCTAGGCATTAGGCTAGCCATGGCCAGGGCCAAAGGCCAGCAGGCAGGCCAGGCCAGGGGCAGGGTCACTAGTGCAGGCCAAGGAAAAAGGATAATTACTAAAAAACTAGGAGGCTAAGCCAGACTAGGACTACCTAGGCAGTCAGTCAGAAAGACTTAGTTAAGTTAGGCTATTTGGAGCAACAGGGTCTAGGGTAAAAAATAAGCTTTAGGCCAGTTAGCCAAGGCTAGGACTAGTGCCAGGCCAGGCTAGGCAAGACTGGGCAGTTAGGCCTAGGGCCAGGGCTAGTAATGCAAGGCCAGAATAACGCAAAAACTGGCACAGGGCCAAGTCAAGTGCCAGGCCCATGTTAAGGCTAATGCCCAAGCAGGCTAGATGCAGGTCAAGATCAGGGCCAGGCCAGGCGGCCAGAGGCAGTGTACAGGCTAGGGGCTGGCTAGGCCAGGGCCAGGCCAGGCCTAGGCCATGCCAGGCCTGCAGGCTAGGCTTAGGCCAGGCAGGCCAGACAATGAGGCCGGACTAGGCCAGGGCACTGCCAGGCAAGGCGGCCAGGCCAGGCCAGGCCAGGCCGGGATACAAGGCCAGGGCCAGGCTGGCCAGGCCTTAGAGCCTAGGAGGCTAGGCCAGGCCAGGCCAGGCCAGGCCAGGGCCAGGTCCAGGCCAGACCGGGCCAAGCAACAGCTAAAGGCAAGGGCCAGGTGAGCCTAGGCCAGCAAGAAGGGCAGGGCTAAATACGGCCGGGTAGGCCGAAACAGTGCAGGGCCGGACTGGCCTAGGCCAGGGCCGGAGCAAGGGCCAAGGCATGGGGTCTAGGCCAGGCCAGGCGTATGCGGCCAGTTAGGCAGGGCCAGGGACAGGCTAGGCCAGGCTTAGGTCCAGGCCAGAGCCTCAGAGTTACAGAGCCAAACAGGCCTAGGGCCAGGGCCCAGAGCCAGGCCAGGGGCTTAGGGCTAGGCTAGGGCTAGGCCAGCTGCTTCGTTAGGAGCAGGCCAGGGCTAGGTTAACAGGCCAGGCTAAGACCAGGGCCAGGCTAGGGTTAGAGTTAGAAATGGCTAGTGTTAGGCCAGGTCAGTGCTAGGCAAGACTAGGTCAGGCACAGACCTCGGGTGCTAAGTTAAGGTTTAGGCTAGGTGATAAAGCTAATAGCCCTTAGGAGCAGGCCAGGCTTGGGGCTAATAAATGGGCCATAGCCAGGGCCTAGGCCTAGGCAACAGGCTTGCTCAGTCTAGGGGCCTAGGCCAGGGCTAGGGCCTTAGCCAGGCCAGGACCAGGGCAGGCCTCGGCTAGGCAGGGTAAGGACAAGGCCAGAGCTAGGTCAGGACCACAGCCAGAGCCAAACTAGGGCCAGTAAGGACTAGGAACAGGTCAGACCAGGACTAGGCCAGACTAGCCTAAGCACACTAGTAGGCCTAGGCTACTCAGCCTAGGCCGGTGCAGGGCTCGGCCAGGGCCCAGTGACAGGCCCATAGGCTAGGGCTTGGCCATGCTAGGCTAGGGGCCAGGGGGTCAGGCCTAGGCCAGGGCTCAGACCAAGACAGGCCAGCTGGGGTAGGGCCAGGGCCAGGCAGGCCAGCCAGCAGCCAGGGCTAGGCCAGGCTAGGCCAGGGCCTAAGGCTAGGCCAAACGGTCAGGGCTAGGCTAGCTAGCTAAGGCCAGGCCAGGGCAGGGCACCAGGCCCAGGCCAGGTCAGCCTGGCCAGTGGCAGCGCCAGGGCCCATCAGGCCAGGCCTAGCAACGCCAGGCCAGGCCAGGGGCTGGCTAGGCCAGGAGCCAGGCCAAAAAGTGCGGCCAGGCCAGGGTCCAGGCCCAGGACAGGCTGGGCGATCAGGCCAGGAGCCAGTGCTAGGGCCAGGGCGTGGTCCAGGCCAGGGCGGACCTGCCCAGAGCTGGGGCGGCCGGCCAGGACAGGCCAGGCCTAGCCCGGGCCTAGGTTAGGGCTATTGTTAAGCTAGGCTCTAAGGCAGGCGGAGGCTAGTTAGGCCAGCAGGCTAGGATTAGGGCCATTTAGCGCAGGCCAGGGCTAGGGGCAGCGCAGGCCAGGACAGGGCCAGGAGTTGGGCTAGGGTCGGGCATAAAGTCAGCAAGTGGCCAGGGTAAGGCAAGGCAGGGCTAGGGGCTAGGCTAGCACGCAGGGCTGGGACCGGGGCCGGGGCTGAGCCTGGGGCCGGCCGGCTCGAGCAGGCCGGACTAGGGCCAGCTTAGCCACAACTAGGCCAGGTGGTCAGGCCCAGCATGCCTGGTCAGGCAGGGCTTATAGGCCAGGACCAGGCCGAGGACAGGCTAGGACCTAGCGAGCTAGGGTTAGGCTAGGGTCTCGGCTAGGCCTACGGCCAGGCCAGGCCAGGCCTGGGGCCAAGAAAAGGATGGGGCTAGACGGGCTAGGGTCAGGCCTGCATTGAAAGCCAGCCGCTAGGCAGCAGACGTAACCAAATAAGGGCCTGGGCCTAGGCCAGAGCCAGGGCCAGCCAGTTAGAGAGGGGCCGTCAGGCCAGGCCAGGGGCCAAGACGGATAGGGTAGGCCAGGCCGGGCCAGGTCAAGGCCGGCAGGGCCTGGCCAGAGCCAGGCCAGGGCCAGGCCAGGCCTGGGCCTAGGCCTAGGAGGCCCAGGCTTATTAGGCCTAGGCTAGGCAGCTGTGGCCAGGCCAGCGCCAGGCCTAGGCAAGGGTTAGGCCAGGGCCCAGGCCAGGCCCGGAGCCAGGGCTAGGCCCAGGTCCGGCTTAGGTCAGTGCCAGTCAGGCTTGGCCAGGCCAGCGCTGGCCAGGCTAGGCCAGCGTTAGGCCTAGGCCAGGAAGAGGCCTAGGCCTAGGCCAGGTCAGGTCACTTGCCAGGCCAGGGCCTAGGTCAGCGCTAGCGCTAGGCTAGGCCTAGGGCCAGGTAGGGGCTAGGGCCAGGCTAGGTTAGTGCCAGGTTAGGATAGGCTACAGGCCAGGCTAGGCCAGGCCAGGCCAGGCCAGGGCTAGGGGGCAGGGCCACCGCTCATGGCCAGGCCAGCCTGGGGCCAGGCCAGGCCAGGCCACGCTGGGCAGGCTGCCAGGCCAGGGCCAGGCCAGGCCAGGGGCCAGGGGCCAGGGCCGCAGGCTAGGCCAGGCAAGGTCGGTTAAGGCCAGGCCCAGTGGGCCAGGCTAGGCTGGGCTCAGGGCCTAGGGGCCCTGGGCTGAGGGTGCCAGGGACAGGGCCAGGGTCAGCAGGGCCTGGCAGGGCCCAGGTCCGCACCAGGGCTAGGCCCTGGGCCAGGCTAGGGCCAGGGACCAGAGCTCGGGCTAGGGCCAGGCCGGCAACGCTAAGGCCAGGCACTAGCCAAGCCAGGCTAGGCCAGCCCAGGACAGGCCCAGGCCCTCAGGCCAGGCAGCCAGGCTAGGCCAGGGCCGGCTGTCAGGGCCAGGCCAGGCCAGGCCTAGGGCCAGGCCACTGCCAGGCCAGGCAGGGGCCAGGGGCGGGCCAGGCCAGGCCAGGCCACGCGGGCAGGCCAGGCCAGGGCCAGCAGTGCCAGGGCCAGAGGCCATAGGCCTAGGCCAGGCCTGGCCACTCCAGGCCAGGCCGAAACAGGGCCCAGGTCAGGCTAGGGGCCGCTGGCCAGGGCAGGGCCCAGCGCCAGGGCCAGGCCGGCCAGGGCCTAGGCCAGGCCACGCCCAGGGCCGGGCCAGGCAGTGGCCAGGGCCAGGCCAGGGGCCAGGCCGCCTGGGCCAGGCTGGCCAGCTAGCGCCAGGGCCAGGGGCCCAGGCCCAGGCCAGGGCCCGGCCCAGGCCGCCCAGGCCAGGGCAGCTAGGCCTGGCCAGGGGCCAGGCTGGGCCAGGGGCCAGGCCAGGGCCAGGCGCCTAGGGCCGCAGGCCAGGTAGGGGCCAGGCCAGGCCAGGCCAGCCCAGGGCCAGGCCTATGGCTACGGCCCACCCCCCAGGCCAGTGCCAGGCCAGGCCCAGTCAGGCCAGGGCCAGGCCAGGGCCAGGGTCAGCGCCAGCCCCTCAGGCCAGGGCCGAGGCCATTGCATGCCGAGCCTGGGCCACGGGGCCAGGGCCAGGGCCAGGGCCTAGGCCTCAGGCCCAGGCCTGGCCAGCGCCAGGGCCGGCAGGCCAGGGCCAGGGCCTGGGCCCAGGCGGGCCTAGGCCCAGGCCAGGACCAGGCCAGGCCGTCGTGGCCAGGCCAGGGCCCAGGCCAGGCCAGGGCCAGTGCCAGGCTGGGGCTGGCCAGGCCAGGCCTGCCAGGCTAGGGCCCAGGCCAGGCCAAGCCAGGCCAGGCTAGAAAGCATGCCAGGCCAGGCCAGGCCGGGCCGAGACTCTGGCCCGGCCAGGCTAGGCCAGGCTTAGGCCCAGGCCTGGCCTAGGCCAGGCCAACCCAGGCCAGGCCAGCCAGGGCCAGGCCCGGCCAAGGCCAGGGCAGGCCAGGCCAGGCCAGGCCAGGGGCCTGGGAGCCAGGGCCTAGGCCGTGGGCCAGGTGCCAGGGCTTAGGCCAGGCCAGTGCCAGGGCGCCAGGCCAGGGCCCGGCCAAGCCAGGGCAGCGCCAGGCCAGGGCCAGGCCAGGCTAGGCCAGGCCAGGGCCAGGCAGGGCTAGGCCAGGGCCTAGGCCAGGCCAGGGCCAGGCCAGGCCAGGCCTAGGCTAGGCCACAGGCCAGGGGTCCTGCAGGCCAGGCCAGGCCAGGGCTAGGCCAGGGCCCAGCCAGGACAGGGCTAGGCTAGGCTAGGCTGGGGCCAGGCAGGGGGTCAGATGCAAGCGCTAGGGCACTAGTGGCTAGGCACTAGTTTAGGGCAGTGGCTGGGATCAAGGCTGAGCCTGGGGCCAAGGGTAGCGCCATGACCTCGGCCTAGGCAAGGCTAGAGGCTAGAGCTAGGCAGGGCTAGAGCTAGCTAGGCCAGGCCAGGGCCAGGCCATGGCTGGCCAGGCCAGGGTCTAGCCCTGCAAGGCTGCTTAAAGCCTTAGGGTGTTAGCCAGCCAGGCTAGGCTAGTAGGCGGACTAGGCTAGGGCTAGCCACGCCTTGGGCCAGGCTCAGGCTAGGGGCTCTATGAGCCGGGCTAGGCCGTGCTAGGCTAGGCTATGCTAGGCTGTTCTAGGCCAGGGCAGGGGCCGGCCAGTGCTGGGCTAGGCTAGGTCAGGCCTAGAGCTAGGGGCTATGCTAAGGGCTAGGTCAGCTAGGGCTGGGCGGCTAATTAGCCAGGCCAGGCTCTAGGCCAGCGCCCAGGGCGGGCCAGGCCTAGGCCTGCTTAGGCTAGTGGTTAGGCCAGACCATGGCTACCTTATGGCCTAGGCCCTGGCAGCGCCGGCAGGTCAGTGCTAGGCTTGGCCAGGACTAGGCCAGGCCAGGCCAGGAACAGGACCAGGTAGGCCAGCTCAGGCCGGGTCAAGCCGGCCAACACTAAGGACGGGCCGGCCTAGCCCACTCCTGCCCAGGCCCAGGCTAGCCTCTGCCAGGGAGCTGCCAAGGCTAGGGCCAGGCAAATTTAGTCAGGCCAGGGCCTGGCCAGGCTAAGATGCAGCATTAAGGCAGGCCAAGCTTAGGCTTTGCCTTGGGCAGCCTAGGCCTAGGCCTCAGGCCAGGGCTTAGGGCCAGGGTTAGCCAGCCTAGCGAGCGGAGGGCAAGGCTTGGGCTAGCCAGGGTTAGGCCAGGGCTCGGTACAGGGCTAGAGCCAGGTCAACTGCGGGAGTCCAAGGCTGGGCCAGCCTGCTTGGCGGCTAGGCCCAGGGCACTGTTAGGCTAGCCTAGGGTCTGGTTTCTAGCTAAGTGGCTAGGCTGGGGCCAGGGCCAGGGTCTAGCTGGGCCAGTCCTCAGGCCGGCCCTAGCAGCCCAATCACCAGGCCAGGGCCAGGGCCTGCCGCAGGGCCAGGGACTCTAAGCCAGGGCTCGTTCGGGGCCAGGCCAGGCCAGGCCTAGGGCCAGGGCTAGGCCAGGCCAGGGCCAGGCCAGGCCTCCAGGCCCTGGCCAGGGACCAGGCCAGGGGCAGCCTAGCCGTGCCAGGCCAGGCCAGGGCCTGGGGCTAGGCAGCAGGCCAGGCCTAGGCCAGGCCACGCTGAGCCAGGCCAGGGCAGGAGCTAGCCAGGCCAGGCCCAGCCAGCCAGAGGCTAGTCGGCCTCAGGCCAGGCCAGAGCCAGGGCAGGCTAGGCCAGGCTGGGGCCAGGGGCAGGGCCAGGGCCATGGGCTAGGCCTAGGCTAGGCCAGGCTGGCCACTGGAGGCCAGGGCCCAGGCCTAGGCCAGGGGCCAGGCCAGGCCAGGGCCAGGGCCAGGCCTAGGCCGGCCAGGCCAGGCCAGGGCCAGGGCCTAGGCCAGGGCGCGGGCCAGGGCCAGGGGCCAGCTCAGGCCAGGCCTAGGGCCAGGCCAGGCCAGGGCCAGGGCCAGGCCAGGGCCAGGGCCACCAGGCCAGGGCCTGGGGCCAGGCCAGGGCTGGGCCAGGCTAGGCTGGGCCAGGGCCTGGGGTCTAGGCTAGGCCAGGTCAGGACTACGGGGCCAGGCCAGGGCTAGGGGCTAGGCCAGGGCCAGGCCAGGGCCAGGGCCAGGGCCAGGCCTAGGCTGGGTTAATGGCTAGGCCAGGACCCAGGCCAGCTGAGGCCAGGCTAGGCCAGCCGGGCCAGGCCAGGGCCAGGGGCTTAGGCCAGGCCCAGGCCAGTCAGGCCAGGGCCAGGGGCAGGCCAGGCTAGTGGCAGGCCTAGGGCCAGGGGCCAGGCCTAGGCCAGGCCCAGGCCAGGCCAGGCCAGGCCTAAAGGCCAGGGCCAGGCTGGGCTGCCTCGCTAGGCCAGGCCAGAGGGCCAGGCTTAGGCCAGGCCTAGGCCGTCCAGGAGGGCCAGGCTAGGCCAGGGCCAGGCCAGGGCTGGTAGGGCCGGGCCGGGGCCAGGCAGGCTGAGGCCAGGCCTGGGGCCTAGGCTAGGGCCAGGCCAGGGGCCTGGCCGCAGGGGCCAGGTAGGGCCAGGGGCGGCTAGGCCAGTCAGGAGCCTGGGCCAGGGCCTGGGGCTAGGCCAGGGCGGCCAGGCCAGGCCAGGCCAGGGCCTAGGCCAGGCTAGGGGGCCTCAGGCCAGGCCAGGCCAGGCCCAGGGCCCTAGGCCTAGGGCCAGGGCCAGGCGCGGCTAGGCCAGGCCAGCCAGGGCCAGGGCCAGGCCAGGCCAGGCCTCAGGCTAGGCCAGGGGCCAGGGCAGGCTAGGGCAGGGTAGGCCTGGGCAGGCCCAGGGCCTGCCTTAGGCCAGGGCCAGGGCCAGGGCCAGGGCCAGGCCAGGCCAAGGCCAGGCATTCTAGGCCAGGGGCCAGGCTCAGGCTGGGCCAGGCCTAGGCCAGGCCAGGGCAGGCCAGGGCAGGTCAGGGCTGGGCCTGGGGCTGGCTAGGCCAGGGCCAGCCAGGCCAGGGCCAGGCCAGGGCCTAGGGCCAGGCCTGGCCAGGCCAGGCTAGGCCAGGCTGGGCCTGGGCCAGGAAGGCCAGAGGCCAGGCCAGGCCAGGCAGGCCACTGGCCTAGGCCAGGGCAGGGCAGGGCAGTGCCAGGCCAGGTCAGGGCCTAGGCCAGGTGGCCAGTGCTAGGGCCAGGCCAGTCAGGCCAGGCCAGGCCTAGGCCAGGCCCAGGGCCAGGCCAGGGCCAGGCCAGGCCAGGCCAGGCCCAGGCCAGGCCAGGCCAGGCCAGGCCAGGGCCAGGCCAGGCCAGGCCAGGGCCCAGGTTAGCGACAGGGCCCAGGGCCCAGGCCTTAGGCCAGGGCATGGCCAGTCAGGGGCCAGGAGCTAGGCCAGGCTGCTCAGGCAGGGGTCAGGCCAGGCCCGGGCTGGGTCAGTCAGTGGGCTGATTAGGCCAGGGCAGGCTAGGCCAGGTTCTTAAGGGCCAGGCTAGGGCAGCCAGGCCAGGCCAGGCCTAGGCAGGTCAGGCCAGGGCCAGAGGCCGGTCCAGGCCAGAGGCCAGGCTGGGCTGGGGCCAGGCCTAGGGCCAGCCAGGGCCTAGGCCAGGGCAGGCCAGGCCAGGGCAGGTGCCTGGCCTTGCCCAGGCCTAGGTCAGGCCAGGCAGAGCCAGGGTAGGCTGGCTCAGGGCCAGGCCAGGGCAGGCCAGGATAGGGCCAGGGCCAGGGCCAGCAGGGCTGGGGCCAGGCCAGGCCAGGCCAGGGTAGGCCAGGCCAGGGCTAGTGCCAGGGGCAAGGGCATGGCAGGCTGGGCAGGCCAGGGCTAGGCCCAGCCCAGGCCAGGCCAGGCCAGGGCAGGTAGCCAGGGCCAGGCCAGGCCAGTAGGACTGACCAGGCCAGGCTGCCAGGCCTAGGCAGCCAGGCCAGGCCCAGGCGAGGCCAGGTCAGGCCAGGCTAGGGCCAGGGGCAGGCTAGGCCAGGGCCAGGCCTGGGCCCAGGTGCAGGCCAGGCCAGGGCCCAGGCCAGGCCAGGGCCAGCCAGGCCAGGGGCTAGGGCCAGGGTCAGGCCAGGCCAGGCTAGGGCCAGGGCTAGGCCAGGGCTCTTGCCAGGCAGGCCAGGGCTAGGGGCTAGGGCTAGGCTTGGGGCTGGGCAGGGTTTTGGCCTAGGGCCAGGCTTGCAGGCCAGGGTTAGGGCTAGGGTGTGGCCAGGGTTAGGTCATTAGGCTTGGTGTTAGGGCTAGGGTATAGGCCAGGGCCAGGGCTAGGGGCCAGTTAGGCCTAGGCTAGGCCAGGTTAAGGGGCCAGGCCTGGCCAGGGCCAGGGCTAGGGCCAGGCCAGCTAGGGCCAGTGCAGGCCAGGGCCAGGCCAGGCCAGGGCCAGGCCAGGCCAGGCCAGGGGCCAGGGCCAGGCTAGGCTAGGCGGCAGGGGCCAGGGCCAGGCCTGGCCAGGCCAGGCCTAGGCCAGGCCAGGCCAGCAGGGCCAGGGCCAGGCCAGGGCTAGGCCAGAACAGGCCAGGCCAGGCTAGGCCAGGGCCAGGCTGAGGCCAGGCAGGCCAGGCCAGGGCCAGGCAGGCCAGGCCAGGGCCAGGGCTGGGGCCAGGCCAGGCCTAGGCAGGGCCAGGCCTAGGCCAGGCCAGGCCAGGGCTCAGGCCAGGCTAGGCCAGGGCCAGGCCAGGGCCAGGGCTGAGGCCAGGGCTAGGCCAGGCCAGGGCCAGGCCAGGGATCAGGCCAGGCCAGGCCAGGCCAGGCCACGGCCAGTGGCCTGGGCCAGGCTAGGGCCAGGGCTAGGCCAGGGCCAGGCTGGCTAGGCCAGGGCCAGACTGTCAGGGCCAGGGCTGGGCAAGGGCTCAGGCCAGGCCAGGGCCAGGCCAGGCCAGGCTGGGGCCAGGCCAGGGCCAGGCTGGGCCAGGGGCAGGCCAGGCCAGGGCCAGGCCAGGGCCAGGCCAGGCCAGGGCCAGGCCAGTGGTCACATAGGCCAGGCCTGGGTAGCCAGGGCCAGGGCCAGGCCAGCAGGGCTGGGGCCAGGCCAGGCCAGGCCAGGCCAGGGCCAGGGCCTGGCCAGGCCAGGCCAGGCCAGGCCAGGCCAGGGCCAGGCCTAGGCCAGGCCAGGCAGCAGGGCCAGGGCCCAGGCCAGGGCAGGCCAGGCCAGGCCAGGCCAGGGGTCAGGCCAGGGCTCAGGCCAGGCCAGGGCCAGGGCCAGGGCCAGGCCAGGGCTCAGGCCAGGCCAGGCCAGGGCCAGGGCCAGGCCAGGCCAGGCCAGGGCAGGACCAGGGCCAGGCCAGGCCAGGCCAGGCCAGGCCTAGGCCAGGCCAGGCCAGGCTCAGGCCAGGCCAGGGGCCAGGGGCCAGGCCAGGCCTGGCCAGGCCAGGCCAGGGCCAGGCCAGGCCAGGCCAGGCCAGGCCAGGGGCCAGGCCAGGCCAGGCCAGGCCAGGCCAGCCAGGCCAGGGCAGAGGCCAGGGGTCAGGCCAGGCCAGGCCAGGGCTAGGCCAGGCCAGGCACAGGCAGGGCTAGGCCAGGCCAGAGGGCCAGCCTAGGGCCAGGCCAGGGCAGGCTGGACAGGCCAGGGCTAGGCCAGGCCAGGCCAGGCCAGGGCCAGGGCCCAGGCCAGGCCAGGCCTGGGCCAGGCCAGGCCAGGGGCAGGCCAGGCCAGGCCAGGTCAGGGCCAGGCCAGGCCAGGCCAGGGCCCAGGCCAGGGCCAGGGCAGGCCAGGGCCAGGCCAGGCCAGGCAGGCCAGGCCTAGGCCTAGGCCAGGGCCAGGCCAGGCCAGGGCTAGGGCCAGGCCAGGGCTTCAGGCTCAGGGCCAGACCCCAGGCCAGGCCAGGCCTAGCAGGCCAGGGCCAGGGCCAGGCCAGGCCAGAGGCTTAGGCCGCCTAGGCCAGGCCAGGCAGGCCAGGGCCAGGGCTGGGCCAGGCCAGGCCAGGCCAGGCAGGGCCAGGCCAGGCTAGGCCAGGCCAGGGCCAGGCTAGGCCAGGGCCAGGCCAGGCCAGGGCCAGGGCCAGGCCAGGCTGGGGCTGGGGCCAGGCCAGGCCAGGAAGGCCAGGCCAGGGCTAGGCCAGGCCAGGGCCAGGCCTGGGCCAGGGCCAGGGCCTGGGCACAGGCCAGGCCAGGCCAGGGCCAGGCCTAGGCCAGGGCCAGGCTGGGGCCAGCCAGGCCAGGGCAGGCCAGGCCAGGCCAGGCCAGGCTCAGGCCAGGCCAGGGCCAGGCCAGGCCAGGCCAGGCCAGGCCAGGGCCAGGCCAGGCCAGGCAGGCCCAGGCAGGCCTGGGCCAGGCCAGGGCTAGGCCAGGACAGGCCAGGCCAGGCCAGGGCCAGGCCAGGCCAGGCCCAGGCCAGGGCCAGGGCCAGGCCAGGCCAGGGCCAGGCCAGGCCAGGCCAGGCCAGGCCAGGCCAGGGGCCAGGCCAGGCCAGGCCAGGGCCAGGCCCAGGCCAGGCCAGGCCAGGCCCAGGCCAGGGCCAGGGCCAGGCCAGGCCAGGGCCAGGCCAGGGCCAGGCCAGGCAGGCCAGGCCAGGCCAGGCCAGGGCCAGGGGCCAGGGCCAGGGCCAGGCCAGGGCTAGGCTTAGGCCAGGCCAAGGCCAGGGCCAGGCCAGGCCAGGGCCAGGGTCTAGGCCAGGGCCAGGCCAGGCCAGGCCAGGCCAGGGCAGGCCAGGCCCAGGCCAGGCCAGGCTGGCCTGGCCTAGTCAGGCCAGGCCAGGCCAGGCCAGGCCAGGCTAGGCCAAAGGCCAGGCCTAGGCCAGGCCAGGCCAGGCCAGGGCCAGGGCCAGGGCCAGGCCAGGCCAGGCCAGGCCAGGCCAGGCCAGGGCCAGGCCAGGCCAGGGCCAGGGCCAGGCCAGGCCAGGGCCTAGGCCAGGCCAGGCAAGGCCAGGCCAGGGCCAGGCAATAGGCCAGGCCAGGCCAGGCTAGCCAGGCCAGGGCCAGGCCAGGCCAGGCCAGGGCTAGGCCAGGCCAGGCCAGGCCAGGCCAAGGCCAGGCCAGGCCTAGGCCAGGCCAGGCCAGGCTAGGGCAAGGCCAGGACAGGGCCAGGGCCCAGGCCTAGGCAGGCCAGGCCAGGCCTAGGCCAGGCTGGCAGGGCCAGGCCAGGAGGCCAGGGCCAGGCCAGGCCAGGCCAGGCCAGGGGCCAGGCCAGGCCAGGCCAGGCCAGGCCAGGGCCAGGCCAGCCAGGCCAGGCCAGGGCCAGGCCAGGCCAGGCCAGGCCAGGCCAGGGCCAGGGCCAGGCCAGGCCAGGCCAGGCAGGCCAGGCCAGGGCCAGGCCAGGCCAGGGCCAGGCCCAGGCCAGGCCAGGGCCAGGGCAGCTAGCCAGGCCAGGCCAGGCCAGGGCCAGGCCAGGCCAGGCCAGGCCAGGCCAGGCCAGGCCTGGCCAGGCCAGGGCCAGGCCAGGGCTCAGGCCAGGCCAGGCCAGGCCAGGGCACTAGGCCAGGCCAGGCCTAGGGCCAGGGCCAGGCCAGGGGTCAGGCCTGGCCAGGCCAGGCCAGGCCAGGCCAGGGCCTGGCCAGGCCAGGCCAGGCCAGGGCCAGGGCCAGGCCAGGGCCAGGCCAGGCCAGGCCAGGGCCAGGCCAGGCCAGGGGCTAGGCCAGGGCCAGGCCAGGCACAGGCCAGGGCCAGGGCCAGGCCAGGGCCTAGGCCAGGCCAGGCCAGGCCAGGCCAGAAGCCAGGCCAGGGCCAGGCCAGGGGCCAGGCCAGGCCAGGGCCAGGCCTAGGCCAGGCCAGGGCAGGGCAGGCCCAGGCCAGGCCCAGGCCAGGGCCAGGCCAGGCCTAGGCCAGGCCAGGCCAGGCCAGGCCTAGGCTCAGGAGCAGGGCCAGGGCCAGGGCCAGGCCAGGGCCAGGCTGGGGCAGGCCAGGGCCAGGCCAGGCCAGGCCAGGGCCAGGGCCAGGCCAGGCCAGGCCAAGGGCAGGCCAGGGGCCAGGCCAGGCCAGGCCCAGGCCAGGCCAGGCCAGGGCCAGGCCAGGCCAGGCCCAGGCCAGGCCAGGCCAGGCCAGGCCAGGGCCAGGCCAGGGGCCAGGGCCAGGCCAGGCCAGGCCAGGCCAGGCCAGGCCAGGCCAGGCCAGGCCAGGGCCAGGCCAGGGCCAGGGCCAGGCCAGGGCCAGGGCCACTAGGCCAGGCAGGCCAGGCTAGGGCCAGGCCAGGGCCAGGCCAGGCTGGGGCCAGGCCAGGCCAGGCCAGGGCCAGGGCCAGGCCAGGGCCAGGCCAGGCCAGGCAGGCCAGGCCAGGCCAGGGCCAGGCCAGGCCAGGGAGGCCAGGGCCAGGCCAGCCAGGGCCAGGGCCAGGGCCCAGGCCAGGCCAGGCCTAGGCCAGGGCCAGGCCAGGCCAGGCCAGGCCTGGGGCCAGGCCAGGCCAGGCCAGGCCAGGGCCAGGCCAGGCCAGGCCAGGGGCCAGGCCAGGCCAGGCCAGGCCAGGCCAGGGCCAGGCCAGGCCAGGCCAGGCCAGGCCAGGCCAGGCCTTAGGCCAGGGCCAGGCCAGGCCAGGGCCAGGCCAGGCCAGGCCAGGGCCAGGGCCAGGCCAGGGCCAGGCCAGGCCAGGCCCAGGAGCCAGGCCAGGGCCAGGCCAGGCCAGGCCAGGCCAGGCCAGGCTGCCAGGGCAGGGCCAGGCCAGGCCAGGCCAGGCCAGGCCAGGCCTAGGCCAGGGCCAGGCCAGGCCAGGGGCCAGGGCCAGGGCCAGGCCAGGCCAGGCCAGGCCAGGCCAGGCCAGGGCCAGGCCAGGCCAGGGCCAGGCCAGGGCCAGGGCCAGGCTCAGGCCAGGCCAGGGCCAGGGCCAGGCCAGGCCAGGGCCTGGGGCCAGGCCAGGCCAGGGGCAGAGGCCAGGGCCAGGCCAGGGCCAGGGCCAGGGCCTAGGCCAGGCCAGGCCAGGGCCAGGGCCAGGCTGCAGGGCCAGGCCAGGGCAGGAGGGCCAGGGCAGGCTGATGTCAGGCCAGGCCAGGCTCAGGCCAGGCCAGGCCAGGCAGGGCCAGGGCCAGGCCAGGGCCAGGCCAGGGGCCAGGCCAGGCCAGGCCAGGCCCAGGCCAGGCAGGGCCTGGGGCCAGGCCAGGCCAGGCCAGGCCAGGCCAGGCCAGGGCCAGGCCAGGCCAGGCTGGCCAGGCCTAGGGCTCAGGCCAGGCCAGGCCCAGGCCAGGGCCAGGCCAGGCCAGGCCAGGGGCCAGGCCAGGCCAGGGGCCAGGCCAGGCCTAGGCCAGGGCCAGGCCAGGCCAGGCCAGGCCAGGCCAGGCCAGGCCAGGCCAGGGCCAGGCCAGGCCAGGCCAGGGCCAGGCCAGGCCAGGCCAGGGCCAGGCCAGGCAGGGCCAGGCCAGGCCAGGCCAGGGCCCCAGGCCAGGCCAGGCCAGGCCAGGCCAGGCCAGGGCCAGGCCAGGCCAGGCCAGGCCAGGCCAGGCCAGGGCCAGGGCCAGGCCCAGGCCAGGCCAGGCCAGGGGCCAGGCCAGGCCAGGCCAGGCCAGGCCAGGGCCAGGACTAGGCCAGGCCCAGGGCCAGGCCAGGCCAGGCCAGGCCAGGGCCAGGCCTGGGCCAGGCCAGGGCCAGGGCCAGGCCAGGGCTGGGCCCAGGGCCAGGCCAGGCAGGCCAGGCCAGGGCCAGGCCAGGCCAGGCCAGGCCAGGCCAGGGCCAGGCCAGGCCAGGCCAGGCCAGGGCCAGGCCAGGCCAGGCCAGGCCAGGGCCAGGCCAGGCCAGGCCAGGCCAGGCAGGGCCAGGCCAGGGCCAGGGCCTGGGCCAGGGCCAGGCCAGGCCCAGGCCAGGCCAGGGCCAGGCCAGGGCCAGGCCAGGCCAGGCCAGGCCAGGCCAGGCCAGGGGCCAGCAGGGCCAGGCCAGGCCAGGGCTGGGCCAGGGGCTAGGCCAGGCCAGGGGGGCCAGGGCCAGGGCCAGGCCAGGCCAGGGCCCAGGCCAGGCCAGGGCCAGGGCCAGGCCAGGCAGGGGCCAGGCCAGGCCAGGCCAGGCCAGGGCCAGGGCTAGGGCCAGGCCAGGCCAGGCCAGGCCAGGGCCTAGGGCCAGGCCAGGCCAGGCCAGGGCCTGGGCCAGGCCAGGGGCCAGGCCAGGCCAGGCCAGGGCCAGGCCAGGGCCAGGCCAGGCCAGGCCAGGCCAGGGCCAGGCCAGCCAGGCCAGGCCAGGCTCAGGGCCAGGCCAGGGCCAGGCCAGGCAGGGCCAGGCCAGGCCAGGCCAGGCCAGGGCCAGGCCAGGGGCAGGCCAGGCCAGGCCAGGCCAGGCCAGGCCAGGCCAGGCAGGGCCAGGGCCAGGCCAGGCCAGGCCAGGCCAGGCCAGGCCAGGCCAGGGCCAGGCCAGGGCCAGGCCAGGCCAGGGCCAGGCCAGGCCAGGCCACAGGGCCAGGGCCAGGGGGCCAGGCCAGGCCAGGCCAGGGCCAGGCCAGGCCAGGCCAGGCCAGGCCAGGCCAGGGCCAGGGCCAGGGCCAGCCAGGCCAGGCCAGGGCCAGGCCAGGCCAGGCCAGGCCAGGCCAGGCCAGGCCAGGCCCAGGCCAGGCCAGGCCAGGCCAGGCCAGGCCAGGCCAGGCCAGGCCAGGGCTAGGGCCAGCTCAGGCCAGGCCAGGCCAGGCAGGCCAGGGCCAGGCCAGGCCAGGGCCAGGCCAGGCCAGGCCAGGGCCAGGGCAGGCCAGGGCAGGGCAGGCAGGCCCAGGCCAGGGCCAGGGCCAGGCCAGCCAGGCAGGGCCAGGCCTAGGCCAGGGCCAGGGCAGGCCAGGCCAGGCCAGGCCAGGCCAGGCCAGGCCAGGCCAGGCCAGGCCAGCCAGGCCTAGGCCAGGCCAGGCCAGGGCCAGGGCCAGGCCAGGGCCAGGCCAGCCAGGCCAGGCCAGGGCCAGGCCAGGCAGGCCAGGCCAGGCCTAGGCCAGGCCAGGGCCAGGGCAGGCCAGGCCAGGCCCAGGGCCAGGCCAGGCCAGGCCAGGGCCAGGCCAGGCCCAGGCAGGCCAGGGGCCAGGCCTGGCCAGGCCAGGGCCAGGCCAGCTAGGCCAGGCCAGGCCAGGGCCAGGGCCAGGCCAGGCCAGGCCAGGCCAGCCAGCCAGGGCCAGGGCCAGGCCAGGGCCAGGCCAGCCAGGCCAGGGCCAGGCCAGGCCAGGGCCAGGCCAGGCCAGGCCAGGCCAGGCCAGGCCAGGCCAGGCCAGGCCAGGCCAGGCCAGGCCAGGGCCAGGCCAGGCCAGGCCAGGCCAGGGCCAGGCCAGGCCAGGGCCAGGCCAGGCCAGGCCAGGGCCAGGCCCAGGCCAGGCCAGGCCAGGCCAGGCCAGGGCAGGGCCAGGCCAGGCCAGGCCAGGCCAGGGCAGGGCCAGGCCAGGCCAGGCCAGGCCAGGCCCAGGCCAGGCCAGGGCAGGCCAGGCCAGGCCAGGCCAGGCCAGGCCAGGCCTAGGCCTGGGCCAGGGCCAGGCCAGGGCCAGGCCGGCCAGGGCCAGGGCCAGGGGCCAGGCCAGGCCTAGGCCAGGCCAGGCCAGGCCAGGCCAGGGCTAGGGGCAGGCCAGGCAGGCCCAGGGCCTGGCCAGGCCAGGGCCAGGGCCAGGCCAGGGCCAGCCAGGCCAGGGCAGGGCCAGGCCAGGCCAGGGCAGGCAGGCCAGGCCAGGGCCAGGCCAGGCTAGGCAATGCCAGGGCCAGGCCAGGCCAGGCAGCTAGGCCAGGCCAGGGCCAGGCCAGGCCAGGCCAGGGCCAGGCCAGGGCCAGGCCAGGCCAGGCAGGGCCAGGCCCAGGCCAGGCCAGGCCCAGGCAGGCCACGGCCAGGCCAGGGCCAGGGCCAGGCCAGGCCAGGGCCAGGCCAGGCCAGGCCAGGCCAGGCCAGGCTCAGGCCTGGCCTAGGCTAGGCCAGGCCAGGCAGGCCAGGCCAGGCCAGGCCAGGCCAGGCCAGGCTGGGCCAGGCCAGGTCAGGCCAGGCCCAGGCCAGGGGCCAGGCCAGGCAGCCAGGCTAGGCCAGGGCCAGGCCAGGGCCAGGCCAGGGAACCAGGGCCAGGGGCCAGGCCAGGCCAGGCAGGGCCAGGGCCAGGCTAGGCCAGGCCAGGGGCTAGGGCCAGGGCCAGGCAGGCCAGGCCAGGCCAGGCCAGGGCCTGGGCCAGGGCCAGGCCAGGCCAGGCCAGGCCAGGCAGGCCAAGGCCAGGCCAGCCAGGCCAGGCCAGGCCCAGGCCAGGCCAGGCCAGGCCAGGCCTAGGCCAGGCCAGGCCAGGCCAGGCCTAGGGCCAGGGCCAGGCCAGGCCAGGGCCAGCCAGGCCAGGGCCAGGGCCAGGAGGGCCAGGCCAGGCAGGGGCCAGGGCTCAGGTCCAGGGGCCAGGCCAGGGCCAGGCCAGTGCCAGGGCCAGGCCAGGCCAGGGCCAGGGCCAGGCCAGGCCAGGGCCAGCAGCCAGGCCAGGCCAGGCCAGCCAGGCCAGGCCAGATCCAGGCCAGGCCAGGCCAGGCCAGGGGCCAGGCCAGGCCAGGGCAGGCCAGGCCAGGCCAGGCCAGGCCAGGCAGAGCCAGGCCAGGGCCAGGCAGGCCAGGCAGGCAGGCCAGGCCAGGCCAGGCCTAGGCCAGGCCAGGGCCAGGGCTAGGGCCAGGCCAGGGCCTGGGCCAGGGCTAGGCAGGGGCCAGGCCAGCCAGCCAGGCCTGGGCTGGAGGCCAGGGGCCAGGGCCAGGGGCCAGGCCTGGGGCAGGAGGCCAGGCCAGCCAGGCCAGCAGGCCAGGCTGAAAGCCAGGCCAGGGGCCAGGGGGCTAGGCCAGGCCAGCCAGGGCAGGCAGGCCAGGGCCAGGCCAAGCTCAGGCAGGCCAGGGCCAGGGCCAGGCCAGGCCAGGCAGGGCCAGGCCAGGCCAGGGGCCAGGCCTAGGCAGGCCAGGCCAGCAGGCCAGGCCAGGCCAGGCCAGGCCAGGCCAGGACCAGGTCAGGCCAGGCAGAGGCCAGGCTAGAGGCCAGGCCAGGCCAGGCCAGGGCCAGGCCAGGCCAGGCCTAGGCCAGGGCTAGGCCAGGGCAGGCCAGGACTAGGGCTAGGGCAGCTAAGGCCAGGGCCAGGCAGGCCAGGCTAGGCCAGGCCAGGGCCAGGCCAGGCCAGGCCAGGGCAGGCCAGGCCAGGCCCAGGCCAAGGCAGGCCAGGCCAGGCCAGGAAGGGCCATGGTTAGGTCTCGAGTTGTACCCAGGTCAGGCCTAGGCAGGGGGCTCAGGCCAGGGCCTGGCCTTGGGGTTGTGGCCCGGAGGCCACGTCAGCGCCACCTACTAGGCCTAGAACTGTCAAGTGTTATTTCCAGGCCCAGGTCACAGTTGCAACAGGCCAGGCTCAGGCCAGGTGGCAGCCCAGGGCCGTGCTAGTGCAGGACTACCAAGAAGACAGGCTGAGCCAGGCCAAGGTGCCGGCCAGTGCTCAGCAAGCCAGGCCAGGTCAGGCTCCGTGCCAGACCCTGTGGCCTATTAGAAGGCCTATGCCATGGCAAGCAAGTAGTAAAGGAGGCTAGGTTTAGGGGCCCAGGTCAGGCCAGGACAAGGTCACGGCCAAGCCAGCGGGAGCAAAGGTGCAGGTTAGGCAGGCTTAGACCTCACTTAGGCCACATGTTGTGTTGTAGCCAGGCTGGCAATAGCCCAGTGTTAGCACAAGGCTCTGATTACAAGCCAGGGGGGCCAGGGCCAGGTGCAGGTTTAAAGGGTTAGGCTAGGGCTAGTGCATGGGGCAGAGTGCAGGGCTTAGCCATGTGGCCCGGTTGGCTGCCAGGACTAGGCCTCAGGCCCAGGCCGCTAGGCCACAGGCCAGGGCCGAGGCCAGGGGCCAGGCCTCCAGAGGCAAGCGGCCAGGACTAGCCAGGCCGGGAGGCCTGGGAACGGGCTCAGGCTGTGGCCTGGGGCAAGGGTCAGACTGGGGCTGTGGGCCAACTCTCAGGTCAGGCTGGGGCTGGGGGGGGGAGGCTAGGACTGGGGCCGGGACTAGGCCAGGGCTCGATGCCAGGCCAGGGGCTGGCCTGCCTACGTCAGGGCCAGGGCCACCGCCCATAGGCAAGCGGTCAGGCCATGGTCCGGCCTAGGCCAGGGCCTGGTGACCCAGGTCAGGGGAGCCTAGGCCAGGGGCGGCCAGGGCCTCGGGGGGGGGGGCACAGGTCAGGCCAATGGAGGCCGTGCCAGGCCAGGCCAGGGCCAGGGCCTGTGGGGCGCCAGGGCCAGGCCAGGCCTTAGAACTGGCTGTCAGGCCAGGGGCCCCACGCCAATGTCAGCCCGCCTGGCCGGCCAGGTGCCGGCCAGTGCCAGGCTGAGTACTTCGTTGTGCGCCAAACCAGGCCCAGGTCATGGGGGCCAGCCGCCAGGTGCCATGCTGGGCGTGCCAGTGCCAGGCCTAGGGCCAGGGGCCAGGCCAGGGCCTAGGCCTAGGTCAGGCCAGGCCAGGCCAGCGCCAGCCAGGCCTCTGGTAAAGGCCAGCCAGGCCAGGCCCAGGCCAGGCTAGGCCAGGGTCAGGCCCAGGCCAGGCCAGGCCAGGCCTAGAGTCAGGGCCAGGACTAGCCGCCAGGCCAGGCCAGGCCAGGGCCTTGCCCAGGACAGGCCAGGGCCAGGGGTTGTTTTAGGCCAGGCTTAGGGTCAGGCCAGGGTTAGGGGCTACGGTCCGGGCCAGGAAGTGGCTTAGAATTCGGCCAGTGATAGGCCAGGGCCAGGGCCAGGGCCAGAGCCAGGCTAGGCCAGTGCCTAGTGTCATGGTTAGGCTAGAGCTGAGGGTAGGGATATGGTTATGGGTTAGGCTAGGATTAGTGATAGCGTTAGTGCTAAGGCTAGGCGTAGGGGACTAGGGTGCTGGTGTCTGGGGTTAGATTTAGGGTTAAGGCTAGCATTACTATTAGGCTTATTGTTATCCAGAGGGGGCCAGGCCAAGGTTATGGCTAGAAGAGGTTAGGCTACGGTTAGGGGCAGGTTTAGGGTGCCAGGGTTAGTGCTAGGCTATGGTAGTGCTAGGGTCGTGTTAGGGTAAGGCAAGGGCTAGTGTTTAGCTTAGGGTCAGGCTAGTGCTATGGGCCATGGCCTTAGGACATGGCCATGGCCCGGGGCAGGGCAGCGGGGCTAGGCAGGCTTAGTGGCAGGGCTAGGGCCAGGCATAAGCCACGGCCAGGCCAGGGACAGGGGCAGCAGGGCCTAGGCCAGGCCTTAGACGAGGCCAGGCCCAGGCCAGGCCTAGCGGTCAGGGCCAGAAGACAGGGCCAGTGCCAGAACCCAGCGCCAGGGCCACGGCCAGGGCCTGGTGCAAGGCCAGGGCCCGGGCCAGCCAGGCCAGGCCAGGCCAGGGCCAGGGCCAGGCCAGGGCCAGGCCAGGGCCAGTGTCAGGTGGCCAGGCCAGGCCTAGGCCAGGCCAGGCCAGGTGGCCAGCCAGGCCAGGGCCAGGGCCAGGCCAAGGCCTAGGCCAGGCCAGTGCCAGGGGGCAGGCGGCAGGGGAAGCCAGGCCATGTGCCAGGCCAGGCCAGGCCAGGCCAGGGCCAGGCCAGGCCAGGCCAGGCCAGGGCCAGGCCAGGGCCAGGGGCAGGCGCAGGCCAGGCCAGGGCCAGGGCAGGCCAGGCTAGGCCAGGCCAGGCCAGGCCAGGGGCCAGGGCCCAGGCCAGGCCAGGGCCAGGGCCAGGGCCTCCAGGGGGCCAGGCCAGGGCCCAGGCCAGGGCCAGGGCCAGGCCAGGCCAGGGGCCAGGGCCAGGGCCTTGGCGTGGCCAGGCCAGGCCAGGCCAGGCAGGCCAGGCCAGGCCAGGGCCAGGCAGGCCTGGGCCCAGGCCAGGCCAGGGCCAGCGCCAGGATCAGGCCAGGCCAGGACTCGGGCACAGGCCAGGCCAGGGCCGAGGCCAGGCCAGGCCAGGGCCAGGCCAGGCCAGGGCCAGGCGCCAGGGTAGGCCAGGCCAGCGCTCAGGCCAGGCCAGGGGTGAGGCCAGGACTAGGCCCAGGCCAGGCCAGGCCCAGGCCACCTTGGGACTGGCGCTAGTGCTGGGGCTGGTGCCAGGGCTGGGACTGGGGCCAGTGCCAGGCCGGGGACCGGGTTGGGGTCAGGCCAGGCAGGGCTACTGCCAAGCCTTGGGGTCAGGCCAGGGCCAGGACAGGGCCGGGTTTAGGCCAGGCCAGGCGCCAGGCCTCGAGCCAGGGCCTGGCCCAGGGACAGAGCCAGAGCCAGGACATGGCCTGGCCCAGGCCAGGGGCCAGGCCTGGTTTAGGCCAGGCCAGAGGGCCTAGGTAGGCCAGTGGCCTTGGATTAGGCCAGGCCAGGGGCCAGGCCAGGGCCAGGGCCAGGAGGTCGGCCAGGGCCAGTGCCAGGACTCAGGCCTAGGCCATGACTAGGCTAGCCAGGCCAGGCAGAGGTTAGGGCAAGGTCAGGCCAAGGCCAGGCCAGCTTCAGGTCTAGGCCAGGCACTAGGTGCCAGCACTAGGCCAGGCCAGGATCAGGCCAGGCCTAGGTCGGGCCAGGCTAGGCCAGGGGCTGGCCAGGCCAGGCCCAGGACAGGGGCCAGGCCAGAGTTGGCCAGGCCAGGGACAGGCCTTAGGCCAGGACTAGGCCAGGGTTAGGCCAAGGCTAGGGGCCAGGCCAGGCCAGGGCTTAGGGCTTTTAGGTTAGGGGCCAGGGCCAGGGCCTGGCCTTAGAGTTAGGCCTAGTGTCAGGCCATGGTTACTGTTAGGCCTATGGTCTGGGGTAGGCATTGGTTTATAACTAGGATAGTGCTAGGGATAGGATAGGCCAGGGCCAGGTCTAGGTTAGGGCAAGTGTTTAGTGTTATGGTTAAGGTTAGAGCTAAGGGTAGGGATAGGTTAGGTTTAGGTTAGGATTAGGCATAGTGTTCGGGTTGAGGTTAAGGTTAGGGATTAGTGTTAGGGTTAGTGTTAAGGGTTAGGATTAGCGAAAAGAGTTTAGGCTTAGGATATGTTTTAGTGTTAAATTTAGGATAGGTGTTAGAGTTAGGCCTAGGTCCAGGGTAGGCAGGTTTAGGCAGGGCTGGCGTTACTATTATGCTTATTGTCATAGAGGGTTAGGTTTAGGGTTAGGCCAGCATACCCCTAGGTATATTATTATAGAGGGTTAGGTTTAAGATTATGGTTAGGAATAGGGTTAGGACTAGGGTTAGGGGTAGGTTTAGGGGTTGTGGTTAGTGTAGGGTTAGGGTTAGTGTTAGGGTTGGGTTAGGGTTAAGGTAAGGGTTAGTGTTTAGTGTTAGGTTAGGTTAGTGTTATGGATTAGGGCTTAGGACAGGGTTATTCTTATGGGTAAGGGCAGTGGTTCAGGCAGGTTTAGGGCCGTGGTTAGGCTAGGACAAGGTTACGGCTGGGTTAGGGGCAAGGGCAGCAGTAGGGTTAGGCTGAGGCTTAGACGAGTTAGGATTAGGCCAGCGTTAGCGGTTAGGGTTAAGTTAGGCTAGGGCTAGAGCTTAGTGTTAGGCCATGGTTAGGGTTTAGTGTCAGTGCTAGGGCTTGAGCCAGGCTAGGGGTTAGGGTTCGGTGCTGGTTTAGGGCCAGGCTAGGCTAGGGATACGGGCAGGAGTAGGGTTAAAGCTATGTGTGGGTTAGGGTTAGGATTTAGGCTTAGGTTAGGCCAGGCCTAAGGTTAGCGCTAGGCATTAGCGTTAGGTTAGGTTAGGGGTTTATGGATAGGGTTACGGTTAGGGGAGGCTAGGTTAGGGCTTGGGTTAGGTTAGTGGTTATGATTAGGCTAGTGTTAGGGTTGGGGTAGGGGTTACGGTTAGGTTTAGGGTTAGGGTTAGAGTTAGGGTTAGGTTTGGGGTTAGGGGTAGGGTTAGGGTAGGGTTAGCGTTAGGCCTTAGGGTTTAGGGTTAGAGGTAGGTTTAGTGTTAGGTTTAGGGTTAGGGTTAAGGGTTAGGGTTTGGGTTAGGGTTAGGGTTGGGGTTGTGGTTAGGGTTGGGGTTGGGGTAAGGATTGGGATTGGGGTTGGGGTTAGGGTTGGGATTGTGGTTGAGGTGAGGGTTGGGATTGGGGGAGGGTGGGGCTTGGGGTTAGGGTTGGGGTTGGGTTTGGGGTTAGGGTTGGGGTTGGTGTTAGGCTAGGGTTGGGGTTAGCGGTTATGGTTAGGGTTTGGTTTAGGGTTAAGATTAGGTTTAGGGTTAGGGTTTGGTTTAGGGTTGGGGATAGGTTTAGGGTTAGGGTTTGGTTTAGGGTTAGGGTTAGGGTTAGCAGTTTTGGTTGGGTTAGGGTTAGGGTTAGCATTAGGGTAGGGTTAGAGTTAGAGTCAGGGTAGTGTTTTGGTTTAGGGCCAGCGATAGGGTTAGGGTTAGTGTTAGGTTAGGGCTAGCATGAGGGTTAGAGTTGATTTTGGGTAAGGGTTGGAGTTGGGGTTAGTGTTAGGTTTGGTGTTAGGTTAGTGTTAGGGTTGCTGTTAGGGTTAGGGCTAGGGTTAGGGTTAGGCTTATGTTTAGGGTTAGGGTTAGGGTTAGTTTTTACTGTTATGGTTAGTGTTAGAGTTAAGGTTAGGGATAGGGTTAGGGGTTAGGGTTAGGGTTAGGGGTAGTGTTAGGGTTAAGGTTTGGGTTAGGGATTAGGGTCAGGGTTAGAGTTTAGTGTTAGGGTTAGGGAAAGTGTTTAGGCTTAGGATATGTGTTAGGTTTAAAGTTAGTGTTAAGATTAGAGTTAGGCCTAGGGCTAGGTTAGGGTTGGTTTAGTGTAGGGTTGGCGTTGGGGTTAGGTTTAGGTTAAGGTTAGGGGTTAGGCTTGGGGTTAGGGTTAGGGTTGGGTTACGGTTAGGGTTAGTGTTAGGTTTAGGATAAGGGTACGTTTAAGGTTAGTGTTGGGGTTGGGGTTAGGGATAGGATTAGGGATAGCATTACTGTTAGGGTTAGGGTTAGAAGAGGATTAAGTTTAGTGTTAGAGTTAGGGTTAGTGTTAGGGTTGGGGTTAGGGTTAGGGTTAGCGTGAGGGTTAGGGTTAGGGTTAGAGTTAGGATTAGGGTTAGAGAGTTACGTTACAGTTAGGGTACGGTTAGGGTTAGGGATGGGGTTGGGGTTAGGGTTTGGGATAGGGTTATGGGTTAGGGTAAGGTTTGGGTTAAGGTTAGGGTTACGGTTAATGTTTATGGTTAGGGTTAGGGTTAAGGTTAGGGATTAGGGTTTAGGGATATAGTTAGGGTTAGGGTTAGGGATAGGTTTAGGGTTATTGTTAGACGAGTTAGGGTTAGGGTTAGGGTTAGGGTTATGGTTAGGCTTGTGTAAGGGTTAGGGATAGGGATAGGGTTAGGGGTAGGGATAGGTTTAGGGTTAGGGTTAGACAAGTTAGGGTTAGGGTTAGGGTTACAGTTAGGGTGGTGGTTAGTGTTTAGGGTTAGGGTTAGGGATAGGGTTAGTGTTAATGTTAGGGTTAGTGTTAAGGTTGGTGTTAGGGTTAAGGTTAGGGATTAGGTTAGGGTTAGTGTTAGGGTTTGGGTTAGTTTTAGGGTTAGCATTAGGGTTAGGGTTAGGGTTTGGTTAGGGTTGGAGGTAGGGGTAGTGGTAAGGGTAGGTGTATGTGTTGCGGTTAGGGTTAGGTTTTGGGTTAGGGTAGGTTTAGGTTTAGGGCTAGGGTTAGAATAGGGTTATGGTTAGGTTAGAGTTAGGGTATGGTTAGGGTTAGGCTGAGGTTGGGTTTACAGTTAGGGTTAGGGTTAGGTTTGGAGTTAGGTTTGGGTTATGGTTAGGGTTAGGGTTAGTGTTTAGGGTTAGGGACAGCGTTAGGGATTAGGGTTTAGTGATAGGGTTAGGGTTAGTGTTAGGATTAGGGGTAGGGTTAGGGGAAGGGATAGGTTTAGTGTTAGGGTTACACGAGTTAGGGTTAGGGTTGCACGATTTAGGGTTAGGGTTAGGTTAGGGTTAAGGTTAGGGTTTGGGTTAGGGTTAGTGTTTAGGGTTAGGGTTAGAAGAGTTAGGGTTAGGGTTAGGGTTAAGGTTAGTGTTTTGGGTTAGGGCTAGGGTTAGGGATTAGGGTTTAGGGATTGGGTTAGGGTTAGTGTTAGGGTTTAGAGGTAGGGGTATTGTTTGGGTTTAGTGTTAGGGTTAGGATTGGGTTAGGGGTTAGTGTTAGGGTTCGGGGTTTAGGTTTAGGGTTAGTGTTATGGTTAGGGTTAGCTTTAGGGTAGGGTTAGGGTTGGGGTTAGTGTTAGGGTTAGCATTAGTGTTAGGGTTAGGGTTTGGTTAGGGTAAGGGGTATGGGTAGGGGGTAAGTGTAGGGGTATGGTTTGGGGTTAGGGTTAGGGTTTGGGTTAAGGTAGGATTAGTGTTAGAGTTAGTTTTGGGTTAGGGTTTAGGGTTAGGGTTAATGGTAGGGGTTGTTAGGCCTAAGGATATGGTTAGGCCTAGGGCTAGTGTTAGGGCTATGGCTAGGGCTAGGGAGGCTAGGGTTAGGTTAGGGTTAGGGTTTAGGGTTAGGGGTTAGGGTTAGGTTAGGATTACATTTTAGAGTTTGGGTTAGGGTTACAGTTTAGGGTTATGGTTAGGGTTAAGGGTTTAGGGTTAGGGTTAGGGATAGTGTTAGGCTTTGGTGTTAGGTTTAGGGTTAGGTAGGTTAGGGTTTGGTTTAGGTTTGTTGTTAGGGTTAATGTTAGTGTTTGGGTTAACATTAGGGTAGGGTTAGGGTTAGGGTTTGGTTAGGGTTAGGTTTAGGGTTAGGTTTGTGTTATGTTTAGGGTGAGCGTTAGTGTTTAGGGTTAGGTTAGGGCTAGGGATTAGGGTTTAGGGATAGGGTTAGGGTTAGGGGCATTGGTATGGGTTGGAGTTAGGTTTAGGGTTAGGATTGGGTTAGGGTTAGGGTTAGGGTTAGGGTTTAGGTAGGTTAGGGTTAGGTTAGAGTTAGGGTTAATGGTAGTGTTAGGGTTCAGGTTAGGATTAGGGTTAGGTTTAGGTTTAGGGTTAGGGTTAGGTTAGTTAGGTTTAGGGTTTAATGTTAGGTTTAGGAATAAGGTTAGTGTTAGTGTTAGGGTTGCAGTTAGGGTTAGGATTAGGTATAGGATTAGTGTTAGGGTTACAGTTATGTTTAGCATTAGGGTTAGGGTTAGGTTGTGGTTAGGGTTAGGGGTAGGGGTAGGGGTAAGTGTAGGGGTATGGGTTGCAGTTAGGGTTAGGGTTTGGATTACGGTTAGGGTTAGTTTTTAGGGTTAGCGTTAGGGTTAGGTTTTTAGTTAGGGTTAGGGTTAGGGTTAGTGTTAGTGTTAGACTTGTGGTTAGGTTTACCGTTAGGGTTAGGTTTAGGGTTAGTGTAGATTTAGGTTTAGGGTTGGGATTGAGGTTAAGGATAGGATTAGAGTTAGTGTTACTGTTAGGGTTAGGGTTAGAAGAAGTTTAGGTTTAGGGTTATGGTTAGAATAGGGTTAGGGTTAGTGTTAGGTTCCAGTTTGGTACGATTAGGTTTAGGGTTTAGGAGACTAGAGCTAGGGGTTAGGGCTAGGGCTAGGGTTATTGTTAAGGTTAGGGCTAGGGTTAGGTGTAGGTTTGGGGGTTGTGGTTAGTGTTAAGGTTAGAGTTACGGTTAGATTTGGGTTAGGGTAGGGCTACGGTTAGTGTTTAGTGTTTGTGCTAGGGTTAGGGTTGTGGTTTAGGGTTTAGGGATATGGTTAGGGTTAGGGTTAGAGTTAGGGTTAGGGTAGAGTTAAGGGTTGTGGTTATGGTGTGGGTTAGAGTTATAGTTAGGGATAGGTTAGTGTTAGGTGTAGCGGTAGGTTTAGGGTTAGTGGTTAGGGTTAAATGAGTTAGGGCTAAGGTTATGGTTAGGGTTAGGGTTACGGTTAGGGGTTAAGGTTAAGGTTAGGGATAAGTGTTAGGGTTAGGGTTAGGGTTAGAGCTAGTGCTAGGGTTAAGGCTAGGGCTAGGGGTAGGTTTAAGACTAGGGCTAGGGTTAGGTCTAAGACTAAGTTTAGTGTTAGGTTTAGGTTTAGGGTTGGGTTAGGGTTAGGGTTAGGAAAGGGTTTAGGCTTAGGATAGGTGTTAGGGTTAAAGTTAGGATTAGGGTTAGAGTTAGAACTAGGGCTAGGGTTAGGGTTAGGTTAAGGGATAGGGTAAGGTGTTAGGGGTAGGGGTATGGATTGGGGTTAGTGTTAAGGTTAGGGTTAAGGTTACTGTTGGTTGAGGGTTATGGTTAGTGTTTTTGGTTAGGGTTAGGGTTAGGTTTAGGGTTTAGGGATAGCGTTAGTGTTTGGTTTAGGGTTAGGCTTAAGGTTAGGGGTAGGTTTAGGGGTTGTGGTTAGGTTAGGGTTAGGGTTTGGGTTGGGTTAGGGTTTGTTAGGGCTAGAGTTTACGGTTAGGGTAAGTGGTAGGTTTAGTGTTCAGGGTTTAGTGTTAGGTTAGGGTTAGAGTTAGGGTTTGGGTTAGGGTTGGGTTAGGGGTTAGGGCTAGGACTAGGGCTAGGGCTAAGGCTAGGGTCAGGGTTAGGGGTAGAGGAAGGCATAAGGTTAGGGGTTGTGGTTAGTGTTAGGGTTATGGTTAGGGTTAGGGTTTTGTTAGGGTTAGTGTTAGGGTTAGTGTTTAGTGTTAGGGTCAAGATTTTGGGTTTAGGGATATGGTAAGGGTTGTGGTTAGGGTTAGGTTTAAGGGAGGGATAGGATTAGGGGTTGTGTTTAGGGTTAGGGTTAGGGTTTGGGTTAGAGTTAGGATTGAGTTAGAGATAGGGATATCGTTACGGTTTAGGGTTTAGGGTTAGAGTTAGATTTAGGGTTAAGGTATACGGTAGGGTTAGAGTTATGGTTAGGGGTTAGGGTTAGGGTTAGTGGTTAGGGTTAGTGTTAGGGTTATGGTTAGGCTAGGAATAGGGTTAGGACTAGGGCTAGTGCTAGGGCTAGGGCTAGGGCTAGGGATAGGGATAGGGTTAGGGTTAGTGTTTAGTATTATGATTAGGGTTAGAGTTTAGGGTAGGGATAGGGATAGGGGTTAGGGTTAGGGTTAGGGATAGGGTTAGGTTGATAGGGATTAAAGTTAGGATTAGGGTTAGGGTTTAGGGTTAGGGTTAGGGAAAGTGTTTAGGCTTAGAATAGGTGTTAGGGTTAAAGTTATGGTTAGGGTTAGAGGTAAGACTAGGGCTAGGGTTAGGGTAGGGTTAGGGTTACTGTGAGGTTTAGTGTTTAGTGTTAGGCTTAGGGTTAGACTTAGGGAATGTGTTTAGGCTTAGGATAGGTGTTAGCGTTAAACTTAGGGTTAGGATTAGAGTTAGGACTAGGGCTAGTGTTAGGGTTAGGGTAGGGTGCGGGTTTAGGGTTTCGGGATAGGATTAAGGTTAGGGTTAGGGTTAGGTTTAGGGCTAGGGATAGTTTTGGGCTAGGGCTACTGCTAGGGCAAGGGCTAGGGCTCTGGCTAATGTTAGGATTAGTGTTAGGGTTTTAGATTAGGGTTATGTTTAGGGTTTAGGGTTAGGGTTAGGGGTAGGGTTAGGGTAGGGTTGGCGTTGGGGTTAGGTTTAGGTAGGTTAGGGTTAGCGTTACTATTAGGTTTAGTGTTAGAAGTGGGTTAGGTTTAGGGTTAGGGTTACAGCTAGGGCTAGTGGTTAGGGGTTAGGGTTAGGGTAGGTTAGGTGTTAGGGGTTAGGTTAGGTTAGGGTTAGGGTTAGGGTTAGTGTTAGGGTTAGGTTAGGGATTAAGGTTTAGGTTAGGGTTTAGTGTTAGGTTTAGGTTAGGGTTTAGGTTTAGGGTTAGGGTTAGTGTTACTCTTAGGGTTAGGAGTTCGGCTTATGTTAGGTTGTAGTGGGGTCTGGTTAGGGGGGATAGGGTTAGGGTTAGGGTTAGGGTTATAGGAGTTAGTGTTAGGGGTTAGTGTTAGGGTTAGGCGAGGGTTAGGTTTAGGGTTAGGGTTACAATAGGGTTAGGGCTAGGGTTAGGGTTAGGTGTAGGGGTTGTGGTTAGTGTTAGGGTTAGGGTTAGTGTGAGGGTTAGGGTTAGGATTAAGGTTAGGGTTAGTGTTTAGTGTTAGGTTTAGGGTTAGGTTTATGGTTTAGGGTTTTTAGGGATTAGAGTTCGGGTTAGGTGTTAGGTGTCTGGTTAGGGGCAGGGTTAGGGTTAGGGTTAGGGTTATAGGAGTTATTGTTAGGTTAGTGTTAGGGTTAGACGAGTTAGGTTTAGGGTTAGGGTTAGGGTATAGGTTAGGGCTGGGGTTAGGTTAGGGGTTAGGTGTAGGGGTTGTGTTAGGGTTAGGGTTAGGGTTAGTGTTAGTGTTGGGTTAGGGTTAAGGTTAGGGTTAGTGTTTAGGGTTAGGTTTAGGGTTAGGATTTATGGTTTAGGGTTTAGGGTTAGAGTTCAGGGTTAGGTGTTAGGTTTCTGGTTAGGGGTTACAGGGTTAGGGTTAGGGTTAGGGTTTTAGGAGTTATGGTTAGGGTTAGTGTTAGGGTTAGATGAGTTAGGTTTAGGGTTAGGGTTAGGGGTTAGGATTAGGGGTTAGGGTTAGGGTTAGGGTTTAGAATTAGGGTTAGGGTTAGGGTTTAAGGTTAGGGTTAGGGTTTGAGTTAGGGTTAAGGTTTAGGGTTAGGTGGTAGGTAGGTTTAGGGATTAGGTTTAGGGTTAGGGATAGGGGTAGGGGTAGGTTTAAAGATATGTGTGGGTTAGGGTTAGGGTTGTGTTAGGTTTACGGTTAGGGTTAGGGACAGGTTAGTTATAGTTAGGGTTAGTGATAGGGTTAGGTCTAGGCTAGGGCTAGGTATAGGGCTAGGTCTAGAGCTAGGGTTAGGGTTAGGGTTAGGGTTAGGGTTAGTGTTAGGGTTGGGGATAGGTTAGGGGTTAGGGTTAGGGTTAGCGTTACTGTTAGGGTTAGGGTTTTAGAAGGGGTTTAGGTTAGGGTTAGGGGTTAGAGATAGGGTTAGGGGTTAGGGTTAGGGTATTAGGGTTAGGATTAGGGTTAGGGTTAGGTTGGTTAGGGGTTAGGTTAGGGGTAGGGGTTAGCGTTAGTGTTTTAGGGTTAGGGCTAGAGTTAGGGTTAGTTTAGGATAGGGTTAGGTTAGGGATAGGGTTAGGTTAGGGATAAGGCTAGTGCTAGGGTTTAGGGTCAGGTTTAGGTTTAGGGTTAGGGTTAGGGTTAGGGTTAGGGGTTAGGGTTAGGTTTAGGGTTGGGGTTGGAGTTAGGTTTAGGGTTAGGATTAGGGTTAGTGTGTTAGGTTTAGGGTTAGGGTTTAGGTGGGTTAGGGTTAGGGTTAGGGTTAGGGTTAGGGGTTAGGGTTAGGGGTTAGGGTTAGGTTAGGGGTTAGGGTTAGGTTTGGGGTTAGGGTTAGGTTAGGGTTAGGGTTAGGGTTAGGGTTAGGGTTAGGTTAGGCTTAGGGTTAGGGGTTAGGGTTAGGGTTTTTGTTAGGGGTTAGGGTTAGGGTTAGGGGGTTAGGGTTGGGTTAGGGTTAGGGTTAGGTTAGGTTTAGGGTTAGGTTTAGGTTAGGGCCAGGGTTTTGGGTTAGGGTTAGGGTTAGTGGTTTGGTTAGGGTTAGGATTAGGGTTAGGTGGTTAGGGTTAGGGTTAGTGTTAGGGTTAGGGTTAGGTGTTTAGGTGTTTGGGTTAGGTTAGGGTTAGGTTTTAGGGTTTAGGGTTAGGGTTAGGTT
>CAKJTW010000549.1:0-42817 GCA_917880005.1 Nanger dama | reverse complement strand
ACCATAACCCAACCCCAACCGTAACCCTAACCCCAACCCTAAACCTACCCTAACCCTAACGCTAACCCCTAACACTAATGCTACCCTAATGCTAACCCTAACCCTAAACCCTAACCCTAACCCCTGACCCTAACCCTAACCCTACCCTTAACCCCAAACACTAACCCCAACACTAAGCCTAACCCTAAACCTAACAACTAACCCTAACCCTAACCCTGACACGAACCCCAACCCCAAGGCTAACCCTAACACAAACACTAAAGTTAACGTTAACCCTAAACACTGACCTGGCCGTGACACTGACACTGACCCTAACCCTAACTCTAACCTTAACACTAACCCTAACCCTAACCGTAAACCCCAACACTAATCCCAACCGTAACCCCCAACCCCAACACTAACCCCTAACCCCTAGCCATACCCCTTCCCCTACCGCTTCTCCTACTTCTACACATAACCCTAACCCCTAACCCTAAACCTAGACCTAAACCAATCCCTAACCCTAACCCCTAACCCTAAGAATAAAGTTAACCATAACCCTAACTCTATCTCTACCTGAACCCTAAACCCTAATACCTAAACTTAACCTTAACCCAGCTCTAACCCTAACCCCTAACCATAACCCCACCACACCCCTTCCCCTATCCCTACCCGTAACCCTAACTCCAAACCCTAAACCTCACCCCAGACCCAACCCTATCCCTAGTCCTAACCCTACCCCAATACTAACCCTAACCCTAACCCACCCATAACTCTAACCCCAAGCTTAGTCCAAACCCTATCCTAATCCTAATCCTAAACCTAACATAACCCTAACCATAAATCCCAAATGCTAACCCTAACCCTAATACCCTAAACCTAACCCCAACACTATTCTAACCCCAACCCTAAACCCAAAATTTTTCTAACCCTAACCCCAACAGTAAAGCTAACCATAACCAGTATCCCAACCCAAACCCCAACTCTAACCCTACCCCCGACCCTAAATTTAACCCCAACCGATTCTAACCCTAACCCTAAATCTAAACTTCTTCTAACCCTAACCATAACAGTAACACTAACCCAAACCCTAAACTCAAAACCCTAACCCTAACCCTTACCCTAGCCCTAACCTAACCCTAAATCCTAAACCTAAACCTAACCCTAACCCTAACACTAACCCTATCCCTAACCCTAAACCCTAATGCTAACCGTAACCCCAAAGCCTAACCCTAACACTAACCCTAACCCCAAACCCCACACCCTAATCCTAACCCTTACCCTAGCCCCAACCCAACCCCAAATCCTAAACCTAAACCTAACCCTAACCCCTAACACTAACCTTAACCCTAAACTCTATACCCTAACCCTAAACCTAACCCTAATCCAACGATAATCGTAACCCCAAACCCAACCACAAGTTCTAACCCTACCCCTAACCCTAACTCTCAACTTAACCCTAACCCCTGACCCTAACCCTAGCCCCAGCACTATCCCTAGATCTAAACCTATCCCTTGCCCTAACCCTAACCAAACCTTAACACTAACCCCAACCCTAACCCCTAGCCATACACCTTCCCCTACCGCTACCCCTACTTCTACACATAACCCTAACCCCTAACCCTAACCCTAGCCCCAAACCAATCCCTAACCCACCTTAACCCTAAACCTAACCCTAAGACTAAACCACAAAACCTAACCCTAACCCTAACCTTAACCCTAACCATGACCCTAACCCTAAATTCTAAACCTAAACCCAACCCTAACCCTAAACACTAACCCTAACCCTAACCTTAGCCCCCAGCCATAGCCCCAGCCCCTAGCACTAGCCTTTGCCCTAACACTAGCCCTAGCCCTAATGCTAACCCTAACCATAACCATAATCCTAAACCTTAAACCCTAACCCTAACCCCAAACCCTATACCCTAACCTAAACCCTAACCCAAACGCTAACCAAACCCTATCCCTAACACTAACCCTACACCCAAACCGTACACCTACCCTTACCCCCTACCCGTAACCCTAACCCTGACACAACCCTAACCATAATCATAACACTAACACTATCCCTAAACCCTAAACCCCTAACCCTAAGCCTAACTCCAAACACTTACCATAACCCCAATGCTAACACAACCCTAACCCTAATGCTCACCCTAACTGTAACCACCAATACTAACACTAACACTAATCCTAACCCTAAACCCTAACCCTAACCGTAACCTTATTCTAAACCTAAACCCAAACCTCTTCTAATCCTTACCCTAACAGTAACGCTAACCCTAAACTTAACCCCTAACCCCAACCCCAACCCCTAAACCTAACACAACACTAACCATAACCTTAACACTAACCCTAACCCTAAACTCTATTACTCACCCTAACCCTAACCCCTAACCCTAACCCTAACCGTAACCCCAACCATAACCATAACCCCAACCCAAACCCTAACGCCTAACCCTAAGAGTAACCCTAACCATAACCCTAATCCTAACCCTAACGCTAAACCCTAGCTCTAAACCCAACTCCAAAGCTCACCCTGCCCTAACCCTAACAGTAACCCTAATGCTAACCCCACCCGAACCCCTAGCCCCAGCTGTAGCCCCAACCCCAGCACTAGCCCCAAACCCAACCCCAGCCATAGCCCCAACCCTAAGCCTAACCCTAACCCCAACCCCAACCCTAACTCTAAAACTACCCCAAACATAAGCTCAACCCCAACCCCAACCCTAGCCCCAGCCCTACCCCTACCCTAGCCCTAACCTTATCCCTATCCCGAAACCTAAACCTAACCATAATCATAAACCATAAACCCTAACCTTAATGCTAACCCTAACCCTAACCCTAACTCTATCTCTCCCCTATCTCTAAACCATAAACCCCAACCCTAACCCCAACCCTAAACCAAAGGCCAAAGCTAACCCCAATGCCAACTCGAATCCTAACCCTACCCTAACCCTAAACTTAACAGTAACCCTAACACTAAGCCTAACCCCTAACCCTAACCCTAATCAATAACACTAAACCTAACCCTAAAGCCTAAACCTAACCTGAACCCCAACCGAAACCCCAACCCTAAACCCTAAACCAATAACCCTAACTCTAACCCCTAACCCAACCCTAACCCTAACCCTAAACCTAACCCAAAGCCCAACTCTAACCCTAACCCCAACCGCAACCCTAACCCTGTTCTAACCCTAACCCCAAATCTAAACTTTTTCTAACCCTAACCCTAACAGTAACACTAACCCTAAACCTAACCCCAACCCCAACCCTAACACCAAACATACCCTAACCCTAAACCAAACACTTACCCTAACCCTAACGCTAACACTAACACTAACACTCACCCAAACCCTAACCCCAAACTCTATCCCTCACTCTAACCCTAACCCTAACCCCTAACCCTAACTGTAACCGTAACCCTAACCATAACCGTAACCCTAAACTTAACTCCTAACCCTAAGAGTAACCCTAACTCTAAAACTAATCCTAACCCTAACCCTAACCCTGACCCTAAACCCTAAACCCTAACCCCACCCCTAACCCAACCCTAAAGATAACCCCAACCCAAGCCAAAACCCTTACCCCTACTGCTGCCTCTAACCCCTAACACTAACCTTAACCCTAACCCCTAACATTAGCCCTAGCACTACCATAGACCTAACCTTATCCCTAGCCCTAACCCTAACCCTAACCATAAACCCTAAACCCAAACCCCCAACCCTAACCCTAACCCAAACCTAACCTTAACCCTAAACCCAAGCCATACACCTTCCCCTACACCTACCCCTGCCCCTACCCCTAACACTAACCCCTAATCCTATCCCTAACCCCAGACCTAACCCTATTCCTAGCCCTAACCCTAACCCCAAACCTAATCCCACACCCTGAAACCTAACACCAACCCCTAACCCCAACCCTACCCCCTAACCCACACTCAACCATAAATCCTAAACCCAAATCTTACACCAACCCTAAGCACTAACCTTAACCTTAGCCCCAGCCGTAGCCCCAGCCCCAGCACTATCCCTTGCCCCAAAACCAACCCTAGCCCTTACCCTAACCCTAAACCATAAACCCTAAACCTAACCCTAACCCAAACTCTAAAACTAGCCCTAACTCTAAACCCAACACTAACACTAACAGTAACCCGAATCCCAAACCCAACCCCTAACCCCTAACTCAACCCTAACCCTAGCTTAAAACTAACCTCAACCCCTAATCCTACCCTTACCCCTAACCCTAATCCTAACCCTAGTCCCAGCCCTAGCCCCAGACATAGCCCTTGCTTTAAACCCCAGCCCTAGCACTAGCCCCAAACCTAATCCTAACGCTAACCCAACACTAACCCTAACCCTAACACTACCCTCAACCCCTAATCCTACCCCCACCCCTACCCCCAACTCTAACTTTAACCCAACCCCAACCCTAACCCCACCCCTAACCCCAAGCCCTACCCTATTCTAACCCTAACCCCAAATCTAAACCTCTTCTAATCCTAACCCCAACAGTAACGCTAAACCTAACCCTTACCCCAGCCCCAACCCAAACCCCAACCATGAAACGACCCTAACCCCAAACCTAACCCTAACCCTAACAAAAATCTCAACCCTAACCCTAACACCAACACTAACCCTAAACCCAAACCCAAATCTGAACTAATCTTAACCCTAACGGCAACCAATAACACTAACCCTAACACTAAAGCCTAACTCCAACCCTAAACACTAACCCTAAACCCAAACTATGCCCTAGTTGTAGCCCTAGCCCCAGGTCTAGCCCTGTCCCTAAACCTAGCCCTATCCCTAACCCTAACCCTACCCCTAACCCTAACCCTAACCCAACCCGAACCCTAACCCTAACCCTCCTAGCAACAACACTAACTGTTCCCCTACCCCCTACCCCTAACCCCTAACCCCAAACACCAACCCTAACCCCAACCCAAACCTAACCCTAACCCTAACACCAACCCCAACCCCTACCCCTACCCCTATCTCTAACCCCTAATCCCAAACCTAGCCCCAGCACTAGCCCTAAACCTAGCTCTACCCTTACCCCCAACCGTAACCCTAACCCTAACCCAACCCTAACCATAACCCTACTTCTATCCCTAACCCTAATCCTAACACTGAACCATAACCCTAACCCTAACCACAACCTCTAACATAGCCTTCCCTCACCCCTAACCCTAACCCTAAACAATGAACCTAACCCCAACCCTAAACCCTAACTCTAACCATAAACCAACCTTAACCCCAAATCCCAAACGTTAAATCTAACCCTATTCTAACCGTAACCCCAAACTTAAACCTATTCTACCCTAACTCTAACAGTAACACTAGCCACAACCTCAACGCCACCCCCTACACCTAAGCCTAAACATAACCGTAGCCCCAGCCCCAGCCCCAGCCCTAAAGCTAACCTTAACCCTAACCCAACCCTAACCCTAACTCTAACTCTATCCCTCACCCTATCTCTAAACCATAAACCCTAACCCTAACCCCAAAACCAAACCTAACGCCAAAGCTAACCCCAACGCCAACCCGAACCCTAACCCTACCCTAAACCTAAACTTAACACTAACCCTAACACTAAGCCTAAGCTTAACCCTAACCCTGTTCTAACCCAAACCTAAATCTAAACTTGTTCTAACCCCAACCCTAACAGTAACACTAACCCTAAACCTAACCCCAACCACAACCACAACCCAAACCCCTAACCCTAAACATACCTTAACATTAAACCTAACCCTAACCCCTAACCCTAAAACTAACCCTAACACTAACACTAACCCCTAACCCTAACCCTAAACTCTATCCCTCACTCTAACCCTAACCCTAACCCCTAACACTAACCGTAACCATAACCCTAACCATAACCATAACCGTAACCTTAAACTTAACCCCTAACCCTAACCCTAACCGTAACCGTAACCCTAACCATAACCATAAACTTAACCCTAACTCCAAAGCCTAAGAGTAACCCTAACCCTAACACTAATCCTAACCCTAACCCTAAACTCTAACACTAACCCCAACCGTAAACCCTAACCCTAATCCTAACCCTGCCCTAACCCTAACCCTAATGCTAACCCTAAACCCTAAAAACCTAACCCTAACCATAACCCCAAACCCTAATCTTTACCCTAACCCTAGCCCCAGCCCTAACCCGAGCACTCAGCCCTAGCCCTAACCCTATCCTTAGCCCTAATCCTAACCCTAACCATAACCCCAAACCCTAAACCCCAAACCCAACCCTAATCCAACCCAAACATAGCCCAACCCAAACTCAAAACCCTACGCCTACCGCTGCCTCTAACCGCTAACACTAACCCTAAGACTAACCCCAAACTTAGCCTTAGCACTAGCCATAGCCATAAGCCTATCCCTATCCCTAACTCTAACACTAACCATAAACCCAAACCCCTAACCCTAACCCAACCTGAACACTAACCCCAACCCCAAGCCACACACTTCCCCTACTCCTACCACTACCCCTACCCGTAACCCTAACCCCCAACCCCTAATCCCAACCCTAACCCTAGCCCCAACACTATCCCTAACCCTAACCCTAACCCTAAACCTAATCCTAAACTCAAAACCTAACAGTAACCCTAACCCTACCCTTAAACCCACACTAACCCTAAATCCCAAACCTAAACCAAACACTAACCCTAAACACTAGCCCTAACATTAGCTCCTAGCCGTAACCCAAGCCCCAGCACTAGCCCTTGCCCTAAAACTAACCCTAGCGCTAACCCCAACCTTAAACCGTAAACCCTAACCCTAGCCTTAACCCCAACCCCAAAACTAGCCCCATCCCTAAACCCAACACTAACCCCTAACCCAAACCTAACCCCTAACCCAAACCCCAACCCCAACCCCACCCTAACCCCAACCCCAAAACTAACCTCAACACCTAATCCTACGCTTTCTCCTAACCCTAACCTTAACCCTAGTCCCAGCCCCAGCTGCAGACATAGCACTTGCTTTAACCCCAGCCCCAGCACTAGCCCCAAACCCAACCCTAACCCTAACCCAACCCTAACCCTAACCCTAACACTAACCTCAACCCCTAATCCCACCCCTACACATGCCCCTAACCCTAAACCCAACCCCAAATCTAATCCCAACCCTAACCCTATTCTAACCCTAACCCCAAATCTAAACCTCTTCTAACCCTAACCTTCACAGTAACGCCTACTCTAACTTTTACCCTAGCCCCAACCCAAACCCCAACCGTAAACCCACCCTAACCCTAAACCCAACCGTAACCCAAACACTAACCCCAACCCTAACCCTAACCCTAACACTAACCTTAAACCTAAACCCAAATCTGAACTAATCTTAACCCTAACCCTAAGCAATAACACTAACCCCAACCCTAAAGACCAACCCCAACCCTAAACACTAACCCTAACCCCAAAACTTTGCCCCAGCTGTAGCCCTAGCCCCAGCACTAGCCCTTGCCCCAAACCTAGCCCTATCCTTAACCCCTAACCCTACCCCCTACCCCTAACCCTAACCCAACCCTAACCCCTAACCCCAACACTAACCTCAACCCCTAATCCTACCCCTACCCCTGCCCCTAACCCTAAACCTAACCCCAAATCTAATCCCAACCCTAACCCTATTCTAACCCCCAACCCCAAATCTAAACCTCTTCTAACCCTAACCTCACAGTAACGCTAACTCCAACCTTAACTTAGCCCCAACCCAAACCCCAACCGTAAACCTACCCTAACCCTAAAACTAACCCAACCCAAACTCTAACCCCAATCCTAACCCCTAACCCTAACACTAACCTTAAACCTAAACCCAAATCTGAACTAATCTTAACCCTAACCCTAACCAATAACACTAACCTTAACCCTAAAGACTAACCCTAACCCCAAACACTAACCCTAAACCCAAACTTTGCCCTAGCTGTAGCCCCAGCCCCAGCACTAGCCCCTTGCCCTAAACCTAGCCCTATCCTTAACCCTAACCCTACCCCATCCCCTAACCCTAACCCAACCCTAACCCTAACCCTAACCCTAGCATCAACACTAACTGTACCCCTACCTCACACCTAAACCTAACCCCTAAACACTAATCCTAACCCTAACCCAACCCTAACCCTAATCCTAACACTAACCTCAAACCCTACCCCTACCCCTAACCCTAAAGCTAGCCCTACCCTTACCCCTAACCCTAAACCCAACCCAACCCTAACCATAACCCTACCACTATCCCTAACACTAATCCTAACACTGAACCCTAACCCTAACCCTAATCACAACCCCTAACATAAGCCTTCCTCAACCCTAACCCTAACCCTAACCCTAAACAATGAACCTAACCCTAACCCTAAACCCTAACTCTAACCCTAAACTAACCTTAACCCTAAATCTTAATCCCTAAATCTAACCCTATTCTAACCTTAACCCCAAACTTAAACCTCTTCTACCCTAACCCTAACAGAAACACTAGCCACCAACCCAACCCTACTCCTACCCCTAAGCCTAAACGTATCCATAGCCCTAGCCCTAGCCCTAGCCCTAAAGCTAACCTTAACCCTAACGCAACCCTAACTCTAACCCTAACTCTATCCTTCACCCTATCTCTAAACCATCAACCCTAACCCTAATCCCAACCCTAAACCTAATGCTAACGCTAACCACAACGCCAACCCGAACCCTAACACTACCCTAACCCTAAACTTAACACTAACCCTAACACTAAGCTTAACCCTAACCCTAACCCTAACCATAACCCTTACCAATAACGCTTACCCTAACCGTAAAGCCTAACCCCAACCGGATCCCGAACCTTAACCCTATCACTAAATCCCAAACCCTAACACTAACACTAACCCTAACCCAACCTTAACCTTAATCCTAACCCTAACCGAAACCTCAACCCTAACCCTAACCCTAACCCTAACTGTAAACCTAACCCTGTTCGAACCCTACCCAAAATCTAAACTTCTTCTAACCCTAACCCTAACCCTAACAGTAACACTAACTCTAAAACTAACCCCAACCCCAACCCCAATCCCAACCCTAACCCTAAACATACCCTAACCCTAAACCTAACCCTAACCGTAACACTCAACCTAACCCTAAATCTAACACCAACACTAAAACTCACCCTAACCCTAACCCTAAACTCTATCCCTCACTCTAACCCTAACCCTAACCCCTAACCCTAATGGTAAACGTAACCCCAACCATAACCGTAAACCTAACCCTTACCCTAACTCCTAACCCAAAGAGTAACCCCAACCCCTAGCACTAATCCTAACCCTAACCCTAAACCCCAACACTAATCCTAACCCTAAACTCTACACACTAATCCTAACCCTAACCCCAACCATAACCCTACCCAAACCCTAAATCCTAAACCTCAACCTAACCCTAAACCCTAACTCCAACATTAACCTTAACCCTAAACTCTACACCTTAACCCTAATGCTAATCCAACCATAAACCTAACACCAACCCTAACAAGAAGTCCCAAATCTACCCCCACACCTAACCATAACCCTAACACTAACCCTAACCTGAAACCTAACCCCAACCCAACCCTAACCCTAACCCCAAGACTAAACTCAACCCCTAATCCTACCCTTACCCCTAACCCTAACCCTAACCCTAGCCCCAAACCTAACCCCTAACCATGAACCTACCCTAACCCTAAACCCAACTCTAACCCTAACACTAACCCCCAACCCTAACCCTAACACTAACACTAACCTTAAACCAAACCCCATATCTAAACCAAGCTTAACCCCAACCCTAACCCTAACAAATAACACTAACTCTAACCCCAAAGCCTAACCCTATCACTAAACACTAACCCTAACCCTAAACTTTGCCCCAGCTGTAGCCCCAGCCCCAGCACTAGCCCTTGCCCCAAACCTAGCCCTAGCCCTAACCCTAACCCTACCCTTAACCATAACCCTAACCAGCCCTAACCCTAACCCTAACCCTGGCAACAACACTAACTGTACCCCTACCCCCAACCCTAACCCTAACCCTAAACACTAACCCTAACCCTAACCCAACCCTAACCTTAATCCTAACACTAACATCAACCCCTACCCCTACCCCGAACCCTAAACCTAAACCAAACCCTAACCTTAATCCTAACCCAACCCTAACGCTAATCCTACCATAAACCTAACACTAACCCTAACAAGAAGTCCTTAATCTACCCCCACACCTAACCCTAAACATAACCCTAACCTTAGCCCTAGCACTATCCCTAGCTCTAACCCTATCCCTATCCCTATCCCTAACAGTAACCCTTACCCTAAACCCCAACCCTAACCTTAACCCTAACCCCAACCATAACTGTAAACCTAATCCTAACACTAACTCTCCACCCTAAGAGTAACCCCAACCCTAACACTAATCCTAACCCTGACCCTAAACTCTGACACTAACCCTAACCCTAAACTCTAACCAAAAACCCAACCCTGCCCTAACCCTAACCCCAACCCCTCACCCTAATGCTAACCCTAAACCCCAAAAACCTAACAGTAATCCTAACCCCAACACTAACCCTATCGCTAAAACCTAACCCTTACCCTAACACTAGCCCCAGCCGTAGCCCTAGCCCTAGTACTAGCCTTAGCTCTAATCCTAGCCACAGCTCTAACTTAACCCTAACCCCAACACTTACCCCAACCCCAACCATAACCTTACCCTAATCCTAAACTTAACCCTAACCCTAGCCCTAGCCCTACCCCTAGCTCTAACCCTATCCCTAGTCCTAAACCCAAACCTAACCCTAACCCTAACCATAAACCCTAAACCCTAACCCTAATGCTAACCCTAACACTAACCCAAACTTAAACCAAACCCCAACCACAACCCATACCCCTTCCCTTACCCCAAAACCTACCACAACCCATAATCCTAACCCCTAACCTGAACCCGAACCCGTAACATTAAAACTAACCCTAAACCTAAACCTCTCCTTACCCTACAAAAGAGTAACGCTAACCCTAACCCTAACCCCAACTCCAACCCTAACTCTAACCCTACCCTAACTCCAACCACAATACTATCCCTAAACCTAACACTAACCCTAGCCCCAGCCCCAAACCTATCCCTAACCCTAACCCAACCCTAACATTAACCCTAACTCTATCCCTCACCCTATCACTAAACCATAAATCCTAACCCTAACCCTAACCCTAACCCTAAACCTAACGCTAATGCTAAACCCAATGCCAACAAGATCCCTAACCCTACCCTAACCCTAAACTTAATCCTAAACCTAACACTAACCCTAACCCTAATGCTAACCCTAACCAATAACGCTAAACCTAACCCTAAAGTCTAACCCTAAGCGGAACCCCAACCCTAAACCCTAAACCCTAAGCCTAACCCTAACCCTAACCCTAACACGAAGCTATACCCCTTCCCCCCTATCCCTACCCATAACCCCTCACCCCAAAACCTATACCTAACCCTACCCCTAACCCTATCCCTAGCCCTAACCCTACCTGAATACTAACCCTACCCCTAAGCCCTAACCAAACCCTAACCCTAACCCTAACCTTAGCCCTAACCGAACCCTAACCCTAACCCTAACCATAAATTCTAAAGGCTAATCGTAACCCTAATGCCCTAATCCTAACCCTAACCCTATTCTAACCCTAAACTCTAAACCCAAACCTCTTTCTAACCCTAATCCTAACAGTAAAGCTAACCATAACCATAACCCCAACCCAAACCACAACTCTAACCCTAACCCTACCCTAACCTTAACCATAACCCTATTCTAACCCTAACCCCAAATCTAAATTTCTTCTAACCCTAACTCTAACAGTAACACTAACCTTAACCCTAAACCTAAACCCAACCCCTAACCCTAAACAGACCCTAACCCCAAACTTAACCCCAACCCCAACACTAAGCCCAAACCTAACCCTATCACTAACACTATAACTAACACTAACATTAATGCTAACCCTAAATCTAACACTAACCTTAACCCAAACCCTAACCCTAACCCTAACCCCTAATGCTAACCCTAAACCTAAAGCCCCAACACTAACCCCAACCCTAACACTAACCCTAACCCCAAACTCTACACCCTAACCCTAACTCTAACCCTAACCCTAATCCAAACATAACCCAATCCCTAAAACTAACCAGAAGTCCTAACACTACCCGTACCCCTAAACCTAACCCTAAACTTAATCCTAACCCTAATCCCTAACCCTAGCCCCAGCACTATCCCTAGCTCTAACCCTAGCCCCAGCCCCAACCCTAACCCTAACCCCTAATCCTAAACCCCAAACCCCAACTTTAACCCTAACCCCAACCCAACCCTAACCCAAACATTAACCCCAACCACTAGCCATACCGCTTCCCCTACCCCCACACATAACCCCTAACCCCTACCCCTAACCCTAACCCCAGCCCCAACCCTATCCTTAGCCCTAACCCTAACCCTAATCCTAACCCCAAGCCTAAGCCTAAACCCCTAAAACCCAACACTAACGCCAACCCCAACCCTAACCCCAAATCCCACACCTAAACCTAACCCTAACCCTAAACACTAACCCTAACTTTAACCTTAGCACTATCCGTAGCCCCAGACATAGCACTAGCCCCCACCCTACCCCTAGCCCTAGCCCCAACACTAACACTAACCCTAACCCTAAACCCTAAACCCTAACCCCAACCCCAACCCCAAAGCCTATACCCCAACCTTAACCCTAACAAATGCTAACCCAACCCTATCCCTCACCCTAACACTTACCCCACACCCAAACCATACCCCTACCCCTTACCCTACCCGTAGCCCTAACCCTAACACAACACTAACACTAACCATAACCCTAACCCTATCCCTAAACCCTAAACCCTAACCCTAACCCTAACCCTAATGCCAGCACAACACTAACCCTAATGCTATCCCTCACCGTAACCACCAATACTAACACTAACCCTAATTCCTAACCATAAACCCTAACCCTAACTGTAAGCCTAACCCTAACCCTAACTCCTAACCCTAAGAGTAACCCTAACCCTAACACTAATCCCAACCATAACCCCAAACTCCAACACTAACCCTAACCCCAACCCTAAACCCTAAACCCAACCCTAACCTTAGCACTAGCCGTAGCCCCAGCCCCAGCACTAGCCCTCACCCTATCCTCAGATCTAGCCCCAACCCCAAATCTAAATTTCTTCTAACCCCAACCCTAACAGTAACACTAACCCCAACCCCTAACCACAATCCCAACCCTAACCCTAAACATACACTAACCCTAAACCTAACCCGAACCCCAACACTAACCCCAACCTTAACCCTAACACTAACACTAACCCTAACCCTAAATCTAAAACTAACCTTAACCCTAACCCTAACCCTAACCTCTAAAGCTAACCCCAACCCTAAAGCCTAACCCTAACACTAACCCTAACCATAAACTCTACACCCCAACCCTAACCCTATCCTAACCTTAAATCCTAAACCTAAACCTAACCCTAACCCTAAACCCCAACCCCAACATTAACCTTAACCCTAAACTCTACACCCTAACCCTAACCCTAACACTAATCCAACCATAACCCTAACCCTAACACCTAACCAGAAGTCCTAACCCTACCCCTACCCATACCCCCAACCATAAATTTAACCCCAACCTTAGCCCCAGCACTTTCCCTAGCTCTAACCCTATCCCTAGCACTAACCCTAACCCTAACCCTAACCATAAAGCCTAAACCCCAACCTTAACCCTAACCCCAACCCAAACCTAACCCTAACACAAACCATAACCCCTAGCCGTACTGCTTCCTCGTCCCCTACCCCTACCCCTACACATCTCCCTAACCCCTACCCCCTAACCCTAACCCTAGCCCTAACTCTATCCCTAGCCCCAACCCTAACCCTAAACATAACCCCAACCTCAGCCTAAACCCTAATACAGAACACTAATGCTAACCCTAACCCTAACCCTAAAACCCAAATCTAAACCTCAATCCCAACCCCAAACACTAACCCCAACCCTAACCTTAGCACTAGCCGTAGCCCCAACCCTAGCACTAGCCATTACCCTATCCCTAGCCCCAGCCCCAACCCTAACCCTAACCCTAAACCCCAAACCTGACCATAACACTAAACCCTGTACACTAACCTCAACCCTAACCCAAATACTAACCCAAACCTATCCTTAACCCTAACACTCACCCTATACCCAAACCGCACCCCTACCCCTTATCCTTCCTGTAACCCTAACCCTAACACAACACTAACCCCAACCATAAACCTGACCCTGTCCCTTAACCCTAAACCTAACCCTAACTCTAAACACTTTCCCTAACCCTAATGCTAACACAACCCTAACCCTAACGCTAACCCTCACCGTAACCACCAATATTAACACTAACCCTAATCTTAACCCTAAACACTAACCTTAACTCTAACCCTATTATAAACCTAACCCTAAACCTAAACCTCTTTCTAACCCTAATCCTGACAGAATGCTAACCCTAAACCTAACCCCTAACCCCAACCCCCAACCCTAACCCTAACTCAACCCTAACCATAACCCTAACACTAACCCTAACCCTAAACACTATCCCTCACCCTAACCCTAACCCTAAAACTAACCGTAACCTTAACCATAATCGAAGCCCCAATCCTAACCCCTAACTCCTTACTCTAAGAGTAACCCTAACCCCAACACTAATCCCAACCCTAACCCCAAACTCTAACACTAACCCCAACCCCACACTCTCAACCCTAATCCCAACCCCTGTCCTAATCCCAACACTAACCCTAACGATAACCCTAAACCCTAAAAACCTTACCCTCATCCTAACCCCTAACCCCAAACTCTAAGCCTCACCCCAATCCTAGCCCTAGCTGTAGCCGTATCCCCAGCACTAGCCCTAGCCCTATCCCTAGCCATAGCCCCAACCCCAAACCCTAACCCCAACCTAACCCTAACACTAAACCCCAACCCCAACCCCAACCCAACCCCAAACCTAAACCTCTTCTAACCCCTAATCCTGACAGAATGCTAACCCTAACCCCAACCATAACCCTAACCCTAACCCTAACCCTAACCCTAACCCCAACACTAACCCTAGCCCCACACTCCCCAACCCCAAACCTAACCCTGTCCTAACCCCAACACTAACCCCAACGATAACCCCAAACCCCAAAAACTTTACCCTCATCCTAACCCTAACCCTAAACTCTAAGCCTTACCCCAATCCTAGCCCTAGCTGTAGCTGTAGCCCCAGCACTAGCCCCAGCCCTATCCCCAGCCATAGCCCCAATCCTCACCCTAACCCTAACCTAACCCCAACACTAAACCCCAACCCTAACCCTAACCCTAACCCCTGAACACTAACCCCAACCCTATCCTTAGCCCCCAGCCGTAGCCCCAGCCTTAGCACTAGCCCCTGCCCCAACCCCAACCCCAGCCCCAACCTTAACTCTAACCCTATCTCTAACCCCAAACCCTAAACCCCAACCCCAACCTAAAACCCAAACCCCATACCCCAACCTTAAACCTAAACCAACCCTATCCCTCACCCTAACCCTAACACTACACCCAAACCGTACCACTACCACTTACCCTACCCATAACCCTAACCCTAACACTACCCTAACCCTAACCGTAACCATAACCCTATCCCTAAACCCTAAACCCTAACCCTAACCCTAACTCTAAACACTAACCCTAACCCTAATGCTAACACAACCCTAACTCTAACGCTAACAGTAACCGTAACCACCAATACTAACACTAACCGTAATCCTAACCCTAACCAACAAAACCGTAAACACTACCCGTAACACTAACCGTAAACCAACCCTAACCCTACCCTAACCCTATCCCTAAACTCTTATCTCAAGCCTAACCCTAACCCTAAACACTAACCTTAACCCTAATGCTAACACAACCCTAACCCTAACCCACCCTAACACTAACCACAACACTTAACCCTAACCCTAACCCTAAACCCTAAACCTAACTATAACCCCAGACCCAGACCTAGCCTTAGCACTAACCCCAGCCCTAGCCCTAACCCTAACCCTAAACACAAAACCCTAACCCTAACCCTAAACCTAACCCAACCCTAACCCTAACCCTATATCCTAAACCCTAACCATAACCTTAATACCCTAAACTTAACCCTAACCCTAAACCCAAACCCTAACTCTAACCATAACCCCAACCGAAACTTCTTCTACCCTATCAGTAATGATAAACTTAACCCCTAACCCTCACCCCAACCGCAAGCCTAACCTGAACCCCAAACCCTAATCCTAACTTTAACCCAACATTAACCCTAAATACTAAACCCTAACTGTAACCTTAATACGATAAACCCAACCCTAACCCTTTTCTCACCCTAACCCTAAAACTAAACCTCTTCCAACCCTAACCGAACAGTAACGTTAACCCTAACCGAACATTAACGTTAACCCTAACCCTAACCCTAACCCCAACCCCACCCCAACCCTAACATTAAACCTAACCCCAAGCCCCAACCGTAACTCTAACACTAACACTAAACCTAACCCTAACCCTAAACTCTAACCCTAAAACTAACGCTCACCCTAAACCTTAACGCTAACCCGAACACTAAACCCTAAACCTATACCTAAACCCAAACCTAATCCTAACCCAAACCCCAACCCTAACCCTAACCCTACTTAAACCTAAACCCAACCATAAGCCTAAACCTGAACCCCTAACCCCACACTAACCCCAGCCCTCAGCCCTAGCCTTAACCCTCTCCTTAACACTAACCCTAACCCTAACAAAACCCTGAAACCTAAACCTAACCCTAACCTTAACCCTAACCCCACATCGACTAACCCTAACCCTAAACCTACCCCTACCCCTAACACTATCCCTATCCCTAACCCTAACACAACCCTAAAAATAACCCTAATCCTAACCCTAACCCTAACTCGTCCAACACTAAACCGAAACCTATCCCTAACCCTAACCCTACCCTTAATCTTAACACTAAACCTAACCATAACCCTATCCCTAAACCCTAATCCCTAACCCTAACCCCAACCCCATCCCTAACCCTAACCGCACCGTAACTGTAACCTACTCCTAACCCTAACCCTAACCCCAACCCCAACCCTTACTGCAACCCCAACACTAAACTTAACCCTAACCCCAACCCAAACTCTAACCCTAACCCTATCACTAACACTAACACACTAACCCTAACCCCAAGCCCAAACCCTATCTGTAACCCCAACCCCAAACAATAACCCTAACCCTATCCTAAACCCTGAAACCTAACAAAAACCCCAACCAAACCCTAACCCTAACACAAACCCCAACACATACAGCTACCCCTACCCCTAACCCCTAACCCCTAACCCTAAATCCTAATCCTAACCCTAATCATAAACCTTAAACCCTAACCCTAACCCTAACCCCAACCCAACTCTAACCCCAACCCTAATCCTAACCCTATCCCTTACTCTAACTCTATCACTAAATCCCAAACCCCAACACTAACCCCAATCCTTACACAACAATAAAACTAACCGTAACCCTAACCCCAACCCATTCCCCTACCGCTACCCCCTACCCCAAACCCTAACGATAACCGTAACCCCTAACCTAACCCTAACCCTACTCCTACCCCTACCCCTAACCCTAACATAAACCTAACCCAACCGCACCCCTACCCTTAACGTTAAACCCAAAACTCACCCAACCCTAACCCTAAATCTAGCACTAGCCCCAGCCTTAACCCTAGCCCCAGCCCCCAGATCTAACCCTAGCACCAGCCCCAAACCTAACCAAAACCATAACCCTAAACTCTAAACCCTAACCCTAACGCCACCCTAACCACAACCTCTAACCCTACCCTTAAACTTAACACTAACTCCCAACCGTAGGCCCAGCCCCAGCCCTCAGCATTAACCCCAACCCTAACCCTAACCCCAAACCAACCCGAACACTAACCCTAACTCTTTCTGAAAGCCTATCACTAAACCGGAACTCTAACCCTAACCCTGAACACTAACCCTAACGTTAACCTTAACCGAAACCTGACCCCAACCCTAACACAACCCCTATCACTAACCCTAAACTCAAAACCCTAACCCTACTCCTAACCCCCTAACCTTAAACCTAAATCCCAACCATAACCCTAAACCCAGCCGTAGCCATAGCCTTAGACAATACCAGCCCTAGCCCTACCATAACCGTAACACTAACCCTAACCCTAACCCTCGAACCCTAACCCAAACCCAACCCTAACCCTAACACTAACCCTAACCTTAACCCTAACCTTAATCCTAACCCTATAACCTAACCCTAACCCTAACCCTAACCTTAACATAACCGTAACCCTAACCCTAATCCTAACCCTAACCCTAACCTTATCCATAACCCTAATCCCTAACCCTAACCCTAACCCTAACCCCTAAACCTAACCTTAACCCTAAACCTAACCCCAACCCCTAACCCTAACCCCAAACCCAATCCTAACCCTAACCCCAACTCTAACCCCTAACCCCTAACCCCAACCGCAACCTTAACCCAAACCCAAACCCCAAACCTAACCCCAACCACAATCCCAACCCCTAACCCCAACCCCAACTCCAACCCCTAACCCCAACACCAAACCTAACCCAACCTCAAACCTAACCCCAACTCTAACCCCTAACCCTAACCTTAACCCCAACCCTAACCCCAAACCCCAACCCCAACACTAACCCCAACCCCTATCCCTAAAACTAACTTTAAACCTAATGGTAACCCTAACGCTAACCCTAACCCTAACGCTAACCCTAACCTTAAAGCCTGACCCTGACCCCTGACCCTAAACCCAACCCCAACACTAACCCTAACCCCAAACCCCAACCCTAACACTAACCCTAACGCTAACCCCCAACCCTAAACGGAACCCCAACCCCAACCCCTCAATCTAACCCTAACCCTAACCCCTAACCCTAACCCCTAACCCCAACCCTAACCAAAACCCCTGAGCTTAACCCTAACCCCAACCCCAAACCCCTTCTAACCGTAAACCCAAGAGCAACGTTAACCCTAACCCCAAACCTAACCCTAACCCTAAACCAAATCCTAACCCTCATCCTAACCTTAATCCCTAACCCTAACCCTAACCCCTAACACTAAAACCAACCCTCACCCGAACCCCAACCCCTAACGCTAACCCTAAGCCCTAACCCTAACCCTAACCCCCAACCCTAAAACTAATAACCCTAACCCCAACCCCAACCCACACATACCTTTAACCCGACCCCTATCCCTACCCCTAACCCTAAACCCAACCCAACCCTACCTCTAGCCCTAACCCTAACCTTAATCCTAACCCAACCCTACCCCTACACCTAACACCAACTCTAAATCTCACCCAACCCTAACCCTAACCCCAGACCTAGCCCAGCCCCAAAACCAGCCGTAGTCTTAGACCAAACCCTAGCACTAACCCTAGCCTTACCCTACCCCTAACCTCTAAATCCTAACCCCAACTCCAAACCTAACCTTAACCCACACCTACCCTAACCCCAATCCCAACCCCCAACACTAACCCCAAACCCTAACCCTAATCCTAACCCCAACCTTAACCATAAACCCTTACCATAACCCCAACCCCAGCCCTAGCCCTAGCCCCAAACCTTTCCCTATCCCTAACACTAACCATAACACTAACCCTAACCCCTAACCCTACCTCTACCCCTATCCCTAACCCTAACTCCAACCATAAACCCAAAACATAACCCCAATTCAAACGCTCACCCTAACCTTAAACCCCAACACTAACCCTAACCCTAACCCGAAACCTGACCATTAACCCTAACCCTAACCATAACACTAACCCTAATCTTAACCCTAACTCGTCCAACCCTAAACCCTAAACCTACTACTACCCATCTATCTACCCTTACCCCTAACCCCAAAACAACCCTAACCTTAACACTAATCCTAACCTTAACCACCACCCCTATCCCTACCCCTACTCCTAACATTAACCCTAACGTTAAACCTAACTCTGTCCTAAACCCCAACCCTAACCCTAACCCTAATCCCTAACCCTATCCCTACACTTAACTCCTAACCCCAACCATAACACTAAACACTCACCCCAACACTAGCCCTAGTTCTAGCCCTATCCCTAGCCCCCAACACTAGCCCTAGTCCTAAACCTATCCCTAGCCAGAACTATAACCCTAATACTAACCCCAACCCCTAACCAGAATCCCAACCCTAACCTTAAACCAAACCCTAACCCCTAACCCTAACCCAATCACTAACCCTAACCCTAACCAAACCCTAACCTAACCCTAACGCTAACCCTAACCGTAACACCAACCCTAACCCTAACCCTAACACCAACCCTAAACCTAACTCAAAACCCAACCCCAACCATAACCCCAAACCTAACCCCTAACCAAAACCCCAACCCTAACCCTAACCCCAACCCCAAACCTAACACCAACCACAATCCCAAACCCAACCCCAACCCCAATCCTAACCCCTAACCCTAACGCTAAACCAAACCTAACCCTAAACCTAAGCCTAACCCTAACCCCTAACCCTAACCCTAACCCCAACCAAAACACCTAAGCTTAACCCCTAACCCTAACCCTAACCCTAACCCAAAACCTCTTCTAACCATAAACCCAAGAGTAATGCTAAACCTAACCCTAAACCTAACCCTAACCCTAAACCAAACCCACCCTCACCTAACCCCAACCCTAACCCTAACCCCAACCCATACATACCTTTAAACTGACTCCTACCCCTGCCCCCTTACCCCAAACCTAACCCAACCCTACCCCTAGCCCTAACCCCTAACCTTAACCCCACCCCAGCCCTACCCCTACCCCCAACAATAACCCCAAATTAACCCAACCCCAACCCTAACCCCAGCCCTAGCCCAGCACTAACCCTAGCCCTAGCCCCAGACCCAACTCCTAGCAGTAACCCCAACCATAACCGCACCCCTAAACTCTAAACCCCAACTGTAACCCCAACCCTAACCTGACCCAAAACTTACCCTAACCCTAACCCCAACCCCTAACACTAACCCCTAAACCCTAACCCTAATCCTAACCTTTACCTTAGCCATAAACCCCAACCATAACCCCAACCCTCGCCCAAGCCCCAGCCCTAACCCTATTTCTAGCCCTAACACTAACCATAACATTAACACTAACCCTAAACCCTAAACCCTAACCCTAACACAACCCTAACCCTATCCCTAACCCCAACCAATGCCCTTACCCCTACCTCTACCCCTATCCCTAGGCCCTAACACCCAACCATAGACCTAACACCTAACCCTAATTCAAACGTTAACCCTAAACTTAATCCCTAACACTAACCCTAACACTAACCCGAAACCTGACCCATAAACCCAACCCTAACAGTAACCCGAACCCCAATCTTAACCCTAACTCGTCTAATTCTAACCCTAAACCTAGTACTACCCATCTACCTACCCTTACCCCTAACCCTAACACAACCCTACGCTTAACACTAATCCTAAACTTAACCACCACCCCTATCCATACACCTACTCCTAACGCTAACCCTAACATTAAACATAAACCTATCCCTAAGCCCTAAAACCTAACCCTAACCCTAACACTAAACACTAAACCTAACCCTAACATTAACCCAAACCTAATCCTATCCCTAAACATAACACTAACCACAACCCCTAAACTTACCTCTAACCCTAACCCTAACCCTAAACCTAAACCCAAATCCCAACACTAACCCTAACCCTAAACCCAAACACTAACCCCAAACCTAATCCAACCCTAACCCTTACCCTAACTCTATCCGTAACCTTAACCGCAACCCCTAGCCCTAGCCCAAGCCCCAGCCCAAGCCCCAACCATATCCCTAGCCCTAGCCCCAATCCTAAACATAACGCTAACCCAACCCTAAACCTAACCCTAACTTTAACCCTAATCCTAATCCTAAACCCTGAACTTTAACACAAACACTAAACGTAAGCTATATCTCTAACGCTAACCCAACCATAACCCTATCCCAAAACCCTAACCCTAACCCTAACCCTAAACATTAAACCTAACCCCAAAACAACACCAACACTAACCCTATCCCTAACCCTAACGACAACCCCTAACCCTACCACTAACCTTAACCCTAACCCCTAATCCTAACACTAACCCCAACACTAACCACCAAACCTAACCCTGACCCTAACCCTAAACCCTAATCCTAACCCTAACCCTACCCCTACCCCCAACCCCAAACCCTAAACCTAACCCCTAAACCTAACGCCAACCCTACCGCTAAGACTAACCCTAACCCCTAAACCTAACCGTAACCTTACCCCTAACCAAAACCACTAACCCTAACCCCAACCCTAAACCCAACCCCAAACCCTCTCTAAACCCAAATCCAAGAGTAATGCTAACCCCAACACTAACCCCAACCCCAACACTAAACCCTAATCTTAACCCCAACCCTAACCCAACCCTAACACTAACTCTAACCCCAACCAAAACCCCTAACCCACCCAACCCTCCTCTTCTAAACCCAAACCCAAGAGTAATGCTAACCTACCCTTACCCTAACCCCAACCCCTAATCCCAACCCTAACCCCAACCTAACCCTAACCCCAAACCCAACACCAACCCTAACCCTAACACTAAACCGAACCCTAACCCTAACCCCAACCCGAACCCCTAAACTCTACCCCAACCCTAACCCTAACCCTAATCCTAACAACCTACCCTAAATCTAACCCTAATTCCTAACCCTAACCCTAACCCCTAACCCGAACCCTAACCCTAACCCCCTAACCCTAACCCTAACCACTAACCCCAACCCTCACCCCAACCCACACATACCTTTAACCCCTACCCCTACCCATACCTAACCTTAACCCCAACCCCAACCAAAACCCCCAACCCTAAACCTAATCCTAACCCCAAACCTCTTCTAACCCTAAACCCAAGAGTAACGCTAACCCTGATCCTAACCCCTAACATTAACCCTAAACCCTAAACCCAACCCCTAACCCAACCCTAACCCTAACCCCAACCCACACATACCTTTAACCCTACTCCTACCCTTTCCCCAACCCCAAACCCAACCCAACTCTACCCCCTACCCATAATCCTAACCTTAACCCTAACCCAACCTTACCCCTACCCCCTAACGCTAACCCTAAAACTCACCCAACCCTAACTCCAACCCTATCCCTAGCCCAGCCCCAACCATAGCCCCAGCCCCAGTCCTAACCCCTAACCCTTACCCTAACCCTAACACCAACCCTAACCCTAACCCTAATCCCAATGCTAACGCTAATCCCAACCACAACCCTAACCCAAAACCCAAACCCAACCCTAACCCCTAACCCCAACCCCAACCCCTAACCCGAACCCCAATCCCAACCCTCACCACAACGACAATCCTAACCGCTACCCCAAACCTAACCCTAACCCTAACCCCCAATCCTAACTCTAACACTCATCCCAACCCACAAACCCAACCCTAACACTAACCCCCAACCCCTAAGCCCAACCTGAAATCTGACCCCAACCCCAACGCTAATCCCAATGCTAAACTCTGACCCTGACCGTGACCCTGACCCCTGACCCTAACCCCTAAACCTAACCCCAACACTAACCCCGAAACTAACGTTAACCCTAAACCCAAACCCCAACCCCTAAACCCACTAACACTAAACCCCCAACCCCAAACAAAACCCCCAACCCCAAACCCAACCCTAACCTAAACCTCTCCCAACCCCAAACCCAAGAGTAATGCTAACCCCAACCCCAACCCTAAGCTTAATCCCAACCCTAAAGCCTAATCCTAACACAAACCCAAACCCCAACCTAACCCTAACCCCAACCCCAACCAAGATCCCTAATCCTAACCCCAACCCCAAACCCCTTCTAACCCCAAACCCAAGTGTAACGCCAACCCTAATCCTAACCCTAACCCTAACCCCTAACCCCTAACCCCAACTCTAACCTTAAACCCAAGAGTAACGCTAATCCCAACCCTAACTAACACTAAACAAAACCCTCTAACCCCTAACCCAACCCCAACCCCAACCCAAACTTCTTCTAACCCCAAACCCACGAGTAACGCTAACCCCAACCCCAACCCTAAGCTTAATCCTAACCCTAAACCCTAATCCTAAAACCAACCCCCAACCCTAACCTACCCTAACCCCAACCCCAACCAAGATCCCTAACCCCAACCCCAAACCTCTTCTAACCTTAAACCCAAGTGTAATGCTAACCCCAATGCTAACCCTAACCCTAACCCTAAACCCTAATCCTAACCCTAAACCTAACCCCTAACCCTAACCCCAACCCTAACGCCAACCCTAACCCTAACCCCAACCCCTAACCCCCTAACCTAACACTAACCCCAACGCTAACCCTAACCCCATCCCAACACTAACCCTAACCCCAATCCTAACCACTAACCCCAACCCTAAAATCTTGACCCTAACCCCAACCCCCAGCCCCAAAAGTAATCATAACCCATAACCCTAACCCTAACCCTAACCCAACACTAACACTAACCCCAACCCTAACCCCTAACCCTAACCCACACATACCTTTAACCCTACCCCTTACCCCTATCCCTAACCCTATCCCCCAAACATACACCCAACCCTAACCCTTAACCCTAACTCAAACCCCAGCCCCCACACTGAACCCCCAACCCTAACCCTAACACCAAACCCCAACCCCAACACCCAACTTCTAACCCCAACCGCTAACCCTAACCCCTTACCAAAACTCGTCTAAACCTGACCCTAAGCCTACCTCTACCCCTTAACCGTAAACTAACCGTAACCTTATCCCTAACCCTAACCACAACCCCCAAACCTACCTGCATGACTTCCCTACCCCCTAACCATAACCCTATCACTAAACACTAAACCATAAACCTAACCTTAACGCTAACACTAAACACTAACCCTTACCTTAACCTAACCAAACCCTAACACTAACCCCAACCCCAACACTAACCACAACCCCTAAACCTACCCCCCAACCCCAGCCCTACGCCTATTCTAATCATAACCCTAAACCTAAACCTCCATAACAATAAACTTCATAGTAACGCTAAGCTTAACCCTAAACCAAAACACAACACCAACCCTACCCTAACCCTACCCTAACACTAGACCTAGGCCTAACTCCAAATCTAACCCTAACTTTAACCCTAACACATATCATAAGCCTAAACTCTTTCCCCTAACCCTAACTCTAAACACTAACCTTAACGCTAACCCTAATCCCTAACCATAACCTTAACCCCAACACTGTCCCTACCCCAACACTAACACCTACACCTATCCCTACCCTTCACTCTAACCCCAACCATAACACTAAACACCAACCCCAACACTAGCCCCAGACCTAGCCCCAGCCCCAGCCCCAGCCCCAGCCCCAGCCCCAGTCCCAAACCTATCCCTAGAAGACCATAACCATAACCCTAACCCCAACCCTAAACCTAATCCCAACCCTAACCCTAAACCAAACTCTATCCCTACCCCCAACCAAAACACCCAAACCTAACCCTAACTCTAACACCTAACCCTAACCCTAACACTAACCCTAACCCCTAACCCTAAACCTAACCCTAACCTAAACCTAACGCTAATCCTAACCCTAACACCAATCCTAACGCAAACCCTAACCCCAACCCCAACCCTAATAATAACCCCAACGCCATCCCTAAACATAACCCCCAACCCTAACCAAAACACCAACCCTAACCCTAACACCAACCCCAACCCTAACCCCCAACCACAATCCCAAACCTAACCCCCAACACCAATCCTAACCCCTAACCCCAAACCCAACCCTAACCCCAACCCCACACCTTAACCCCAACCCTAACACTAATGCCTAACACTAACCCCTAACCCCAACCCTAACAGTAACCCCCAACCCTAACCCTAACCCCAACCCCAACCATAACCCTAACCCCTAACCCCAACCCCCAACCCCAACCCTAACCCCAACCCCAATCCTAACCCCTAACCCTAAACCCAATCCCAAACCTAACCCCAAACACAACCCTAAACCCAACTTAACCCCTAACCCTAACCTTAACCCCTAACTCCAAACCCCAAACCCAACACTAACTCCTAACCCCTAACCCTAACCCCAACCCAACCCCAATGCTAACGCTAACCCCTAACCCCAACCCCAAACCCTGAGGCTGACTTCTGACCCCAACCCCAACTCTAACTCTAACACTAATCATAACCCCTAACGCTAACCCTAAACCCCCTAACCCTAACCCCAACCCCTAACCTTAACCCCTAATCCCAAACTCCTAACCCCAACCCTAACCCCTAAAACCTAACTCCAACCCAAACCCCTAACGCTAACCCTAACCCTAACCCGAATCCCAACCCCAACCCTAAGCAAAACTTCCTAAACCCAACCCCAATCGTAACACTAACCCCAACCCCTAAAACCAAACCCCTAACCCTAAACCTAACCCTAATCCTAACCCTAACCCCTAAACCCAACCCAAACCCAAACCCCCAACCCCAAACCCAACCACAACCACAAGAGTAATGCTAACCCTAACCCTAACCCTAACCCTAACCAGAACCCTATCCCTGCCTAACCCTAACCCTAACACCAACCCTAACCCTAACCCTAAACCCAACCCCAACCATAACCCCAACACCAAACCCAAACCTAACCCTATCCCCAACCAAGATCCCTAACCCCAACCCCAACCCCAAACCTAGTGTAACGCTAACCCTAATCCTAACCCTAACCCCTAACCCCAACCCCAACCCTAAACCCAAGAGTAACGTTAATCCCAACCCCAATTGATTGGATTTGTGGTTAGGCTGGGATTGTGGCTGGAATTAGGCTGGGGCTGGTGTTAGAGTTAGGCTGGTGCTTGGCTAGGGTTAGGTTAGGGCTGGGGCTATGGTTAGGCTGGGGCTAGGCTAGGATCAGGCTGGGTTAATATTAGGTTAGGCTAGGCTAGGGCTTACAGCTTAGGGGCAGAGCTATGGTTAGGTCCATGCTAGGTTAGGTCTAGGCCAGGGCCAGGCTAGGCCTGGGGCAGGGCCTAGCCAGGGTTAGGGCTGGGTGAGACTTAGGTTAGTGCTAGAGGCAGGGGCAGGGCTGGGTTAGGGTTAAGGTTAGACCAGGGCCAGAGGTAGGGCTGGGTTAGATTTAGGATTAGGGTAGGGATAGGGCCGAGCTAAAGGCATGTGGGGTTAAGGCTAGAGCTAGGCTAGGCCTAGGTTAGGGGCCAGGCCAGGTTAGGGCTAGGCCTAGGTTAGGGTAGGCTAGGTGAGGGCAGGCTTAGTGTTAGGGGTTAGGGCTAGGCCTAGGGGCCAAGGATAGGGTGTGAGAGCTAGGGCCTGGCTTAGGCTAGGCTAGGCCTAGGGCTAGGCTAACGCTGCTCTTAGGCTTAGGTCACAAGAGGCTTAGGCCAGGTCCGGCCAGGCTAAGCTCAGGGGCTTTGCCAGGCCAGGCTAGGCTAGGCCCAGGCCAGGCCAGACTTAGGCCAGGCTAGGTCCAGCCTAGGCCAGGGCTAGCGCTAGGCTAGTGCTAGGCTAGGGTTTAGGCTAGGCCTAGCTTTAGGGTTAGGCCAGGCCAGGTCAGGTAAGGGTCAGGGCTTAAGGTTAGGATTAGCGCTAGAGTTAGCGTTAGCCTTATGGTTACCGCCAGGCCTAGGGTTAAGGCTAGGTTAGGGTAAGGGCCAGTGTTAGGCTAGGGCCTGGGGGTTAGGCAGGTTAGGCTAAGGGTTGAGAGGCTAGGGTTAGGCCTGGGGCCAGGGCCAGGGCTGGAACTGGGGCTGGGGTTAGGCTGGGAATTGGGGTTGGGGTTACGGCTGGGGCCTTGGCTGGGCTAGGGCCTGGTTAGGGCTAGGCCAGAGCTAGGGCCAGGAGCTGGGGTAGGCCAGGACTGGGCCTGGGGTTAGGCCAGGCCTTGGGGCCAGGGCCAGGCCAGGGTCACGGCCAGGCTGAGGCTAGCATTAGGCCAGGCCACAGGCCAGGACCAGGCCAGGCCAAGGCCAGGCCAGTGCCAGGCCAGGACTGGGCCTGGGCCAGAGCCAGAGGTCAGGCCAGGCCAGGCCAAGGCCATGGCAGGGCCAGGGCCAGGCATTTTCTGGGGCCATGGCCACGGCCAGGCCTTAGGTTACGGCTAGGCTTTAGGCTTAAGGTTAGGGCTAGGAGTACGGTTAGGCCTTTGCCTAGGCTAGAGTTAGGGGCCAGGCTAGAGTCAGGTTTCAGCTAAGGCCAATGTTAGGCTAGTGTCCAGGTTAGGCAGGGTTAGGCTAGGCTGGGTTAGGCTAGGGCTATGGCTAGGATTAGTGCTAGGCTAGGTCAGGCTAGGGGTCTGGGCCAGAGCCTTGGGTCCGGACTAGGGGTAGGATTAGGAGCTTTGGTTAGTGCTAGGCTTAGGGCAGGGTTAGGTCCGGGCCTTAGAGTTTAGGTTAGGCTTAGGATAGTGCCAAGGTGACATCTAGGCCAGGGCCAGGTGTAGGTCTGGGGCTAGGGCCAGGCTTAGTGTTAGGCTGGGGTGAGTTTTAGGTTAACTTTAGGTTAGGGGTAGGGCTGGGTTAGGTTAGGTTAGGGTTAGGGTTACAGTTAGAGTTAGGGTAGGATTAGGGTAGGATTAGGAGCCTTGGCTAGTGCTAGGCTTAGGCCAGGGCCAGGGCCGGGCCTAGAGCCTAAGGTCAAGGCTAGGATAGTGCCAGGGTGACATCCAGGCCAAGGCCAGGTGCAGGTCCGGGGGCCAGGGCCAGGCTTAGTGCTAGGCTGGGTGAGCCTTTAGGCCAACTTAAGGGGCCAGGGGCAGGGCCTGGGCCAGGCCAAGGCCAGGCCAGGCAGCAGGGCAGAGCTGGGCCAGGCCTGGGCCAAGGCAGGGCAGGGCAGGGCTGGGCCATGCCCAGGCCTAGATGAGCCAGTGCCAGTGCCAGGCCAGGCCAGGCCAGGCCAGGCCATGGCCACAGCCAGAGCCAGGCCAGGACCAGGGCAGGATCAGGAGCCCTGGCCAGTGCCAGGCCTAGGCCAGGCCAGGCCAGGGCCAGCCAGGCCAGGCCATGGCCAGGACCAGGCCAGGCCAGGCCTAGGCTAGGCCAGGCCTAGGCCAGGCCAGGCACAGGGCCTAGCACAGGCCAGGCCAGGCCAAGGCCAGGCCAGTGCCAGGCCAGGCCAGGCCAGGCCTGGGCCAGGCCAGGCCAGGCCAGGCCAGAGCCAGGCCAGGGCCCACTGTCAGGCCAGGCCAGGCCTAGGCCAGGCCAGGCCAGGCCAGGCCTAGGCCAGGCAAGGGCCAGGGACAGGCACTGTCCAGGGCCATGGCCATGGCCAGGCCTAGGTCACCACCAGACTCCAGGCCAAGGCCAGTGCCAGGAACAGGCCAAGGCCCTGGGGCCTAGGCCAATGCCAGGCCAGGGCCAGGCCAGGCCAGGCCAAGCCTGGGCCATGGCCAGGCCAGGCCAGTGCCAGGGCCAGGCCAGCCAGGAGGACCAGGCCTAGTGACAGTGCCAGGCCAGGGCCAGGCCAGGACTAGGGCAGGGCCAGGCAAGGGCAGGCCTAGGCCAGGCCAGGCCAGGGCCAGGCCAGGGCCAGGCCAGGCCAGGGCCAGTGCTCATGGCCAGGCCAGGCCAGGGATCAGGCCAGGTCCGGCCAGGCCAGGCCAGGAAGAGCCAGGCCAGGGCCAGAGCCAGGCCAGTGCCCAGGCCAGGCCATGGCCAGGACCAGGGCCAGGGACTGGCCTAGGCCAGGCCAGGGCCAGGGCAGGGCAGGGCATGGGCCTGAGCCAGGCCAGGCCCAGGACTGAGGCCAGGACAGTGCCAGGCCAGGCCAGGGCCCAGGCCAGGCCACTGCTGGCCAGGACAGGGCCAGGGCCCAGGCCAGGCCCAGGACTGGACTAGTGCCAGTGCCAGGACTGGGGCCAGGCCAGGCCTAGGCCTTAGGCCTAGGCCAGGCCAGTGCCAGGCCAGCGGGCCAGGCCAAGCCAGGCCTCTGCCAGGCCTAGGCAGGTGCGGGGGCAGGGGATGGCCTGGGGTCAGGCCAGGCCTTGGCCAGGGCCAGGCCAGGCCAGGCCAGCCTTAGGGCCTAGGCCAGAGCCAAGGGCCAAGGCAGGCCTAGGCCCAAGGATAGGCCAGGCCCAGGGCCAGTGGCAGGGCCAGGCCAGGCCAGGCCAGGCCAGGGCCTAGGCCAGGCCTTAGTGCCAGGCCTTAGAGCCAGGCCAGGCCCCGGCCAGTGCTAGGCCAGGCCAGGCCAGGCCTAGGGCCAGGCCAGGCCAGGCATGGCCAGTGCCAGTGCTAAGGCAAACACTAGAGCTGGGCCTAGGCCAGGTCCGGACTAGCCCTAGGCCACTGCTATGGGCCAGGCCAGTGCCAGGCCAGCGGAGTGCCAGGCCAGGGGCAGGGCCAGGGCCAGGCCAGGACAGCGGCAGGTGCTGGGGCCAGGCAGGGCCAGCGCCAGGCCAGGCCCAGTGCCAGGCCAGGCCATGGCCTAGGGCAGGGCCTAGGGCAGGGGCAGGGCCAGTGCCAGGCCCAGGCCACGGCCAGGCCAGGCCAGGTGCCAGGCCAGGCCTAGGCCAGGCCTCAGTGCCAGGGCCAGACCCAGGGCCGTGCTAAGCGGCAGGGGCAGGAGCCGGGGCACGGCCAGAGCCAGGCCTAGGCCAGGGCTGGCCCCCGGCCAGGACAGAGCCACGGCACAGCCTTTAGGGCCTATGCCTAGGCCAGTGCCAGGCCAGAGCCAGGGCCCAGGCCAGGCCAGGGCAGGGCCAGTGCCCAGGACAGGCCAGGACTAGGCCAGGGGCAGGGCCAGGCCAGGGGTCAGTGCCAGGCCCAGGCCAGGGCCTAGGCCATGGTCAGGCCAGGCCAGGACAGGCCAGGCCAAGGCCAGGGCCTAGGTCAGGCCAGGGCCTGGGGCTGGGCTAGTGCCTGGGCCAGGCCAGCTTATGGTCACGGCCAGGCCAGGCCACTGATCAGGACCAGGACTAGGCCAGGCCAGGACAGGCAAGTGCTGGGGCCAGGCCAGGCCAGGGCCATGGCCCAGGGGCAGGACCTAGAGGCAGGGGCAGTGGCAGGCCAGGCCTAGGCCAGGGGTCACGGCCATGGCCAGGTCCGGGGTAATGGCAAGGGCAGGGGAACGGGCCTGGGACTAGGGTCACGGTTAGCCTTACTGCTGTGCAAGGACTAGGCTTAGTGCTAGCACTTAGGCCAGGCCAGTGCCAGGGCTTAGGACCTAGTGACAGAGCCAGAGCAAGGGACAGGGCCAGGCCAGGCCAGGCCAGAGCCAGGCCAGGCCAGGCCAGGCCAGGCCTAAGGCCCAGGATCAGGGCCTGGGGTCCAGACTTCAGGCCAGGCCAGGCCAGGGGTCAGGGGCATGTGCTGGGGCCTGGGCAAGGGCCAGGGCCAGGGCCTGGCCAGGGCCTGGGGCCAGGCCCTCAGGGCCAGGGACAGGCCAGGGCCAGTGCCCAGGCCAGGCCATGGACAGGGCCTAGGCCTAGGCCAGGCCAGTGCCAGTGCCAGTGACAGGGCCAGGCCCAGGCCAGGGCCTAGGCCTAGGGACAGGCCAGGCCAGTGCCAGTGCCAGAGTCCGGTCAGTGCTAGGCCGTGGCAAGGCCAGCGCCAAGGCCAGGCCAGGGCCAGAGCCAGGGCCAGGCCAGAGCCAGGCACAGCCAGGGCACGGCCAGGCCAGGGACGGGGCCAGGGTTAGGCCAGGATCAGGGCCTAGGACAGGGCCAGGGCCAGGCCAGGGCCAGGCCAGTGCCAGGACTAAGGCAGGGGCCAGTGCCAGGACAGGCCTAGGCCAGTGCCAGACCCAGCCAGGCCAGGCCAGGATTAGGCCATTTTTAGGCCGTGCTAGGCCAGGACAGGACAAGGCCAGGGGAGGGCAGGCCGAGGCCAGGCCAGACGAGGCAGGGCCAGGCCAAGGCCAGGCCAGGCCTAGGTCCAGGGCCTTGCTAGGCCAGGGCCAGGCCTAGGAGAGGGCTAGGGCCAGGGCCAAGGCCAGGGCCAGCCAGGGCCAGGTCCAGGACAGGGCCATGACTAGGCCTAGGCCAAGCAGGGCCAGGTGCAGGGCTGGGGCCTGGGGCCAGTGCCAGGCCAGGCGCCAGGGCCAGTGCCACAACAAGGCCTGGGGCTAGGCCAGGCCAGGACAGGCCTAGTGCCACTGCCAGGCCAGTGCCACGGCCAGGGGCCAGGCCAGGACAAGGCCCAGGCCAGGACAGGCCTAGCTTTTAGAGCCAGGGCCAGACAGCCCAGGGTGAGGCCAGGCAGGCCTAGGCCAGAGCCCAGGCCAGAGCCAGGCCTAGTGTCAGTGCCAGGCCACGGCCAGGGCTGGGGCCAGGCCCAGGCCAGGCCAGGACTAGGCCAGAGCAGGCCTAGGCCAGGCCAGGCCAGGCCGGCCAGGCCCAGGCCAGGGCCAGGCCAGGCCAGTGCTAGGCCAGGGCCAGGACAGGGCAAGGGCCAGTGCCAAGGCCAGGGCCACGGCCAGTGCCAAGGCCAGGTTAGGCCAGTGCCTAGGCCAGGCCAGGCCTTAGGTGCAGGATTTAGGCCAGGCCAGGCCAGGCCAGGGCCAGTGCTAGGCCAGGCCTAGGCCAGGCCTAGGCCAGGATTAGGCCAGGCCAGGGCCAGGGCCAGGCCAGGCTAGGCCAGGCCAGGGGCTAGGCCAGGCCATGCAGGGCAGGGGAAGCCAGGCCAGTGCCAGGGCCTAGGCCTGGGGCCAGGCCAGGCTAGGGCTAGGCCAAAGCCATGGCCTAGGTTAGGCCAGGCCAGGCTCTAGGCCAGGCCAGTGCCAGGACAGGCTCCAGAGCCAGGACAGCCAGGCCAGGGCCAGGCCAGAGCCAGGCCAGGGGCCAGGCCTTCAGGCCAGGCCCAGGGCAGGGGTAGGCCAGGACCCCTGGCCAGCCTCAGGACTTGGCCATGGCCTGAACTAGGCCAGGCCAGGCTCGGAGCGTAGGTCAGGGCCAGTGCCAGGCTAGGCCTAGGTCACGGCCAGGCTTAGGCCATGACCAAGGCCAGGGTAGGGCCAGGCAGAGCCTAGAGTTAGGCCAGTGCCAGGCCTTTAGGCCCAGGTCAGCATTAGGGCCAGGCCAGGCTAGGGCTAAGACTAGTGCTAGATTAGGCTAGTGCTAACGTTAGCTTCAGTGATAGTGCTAGTGTTAGGCCAGGCTGGGCCTAGTGCCAAGGCCAGAGCCAGGCCAGGCTAGGCACGCCTAGGGGCCAGGGCCAGGCTGGGCTTAGGCCTAGGCCAGGTTAGTGCCACTGCTAGGCCAGGCTTAGAAGAAGCCTAGACTTAGGTCAGGGCTAGAACACGGTTAGGTTAAGGCTAGAGCAGGGTTAGGCCTAGAGCTGGGGCCTGGGCCAGGGACATGGCCATGGTTAGCTTCACTGCTAGGATTAGGCCAGAAGAGGCTTAGGCTTAGGCTAGGTCAGAACAGGGTAGGGCTAAGATTAGGCATTAGGTCACGGCTAGCCCCTAGAATTAAGGGCCAGGGCTAGGCTAGGGCTAGGCTTAGGTCCGGCTATGGCCAAGGCTAGGCTATATTTAGGCCGGGCTAGGGCCAGGCTAGCATTCGGCAGTGCTAGGCCAGGGACAGGGCAGGGCCAGGGCCAGGCATAGGCCTGGGGGTGAAGGTCACAGGCAGGACAGGGCTAGGGCATAGCCTCGGCAGGCTAGGCCAGGACTAGGCTTCAGGCCTAGGCCTAGGCCAGGGCCATGGCCAGGGCCAGGGCCAGGGCCAGGCCTAGGCCAGGCCTAGCACTACTGGGCAGGGCTAGCGTAGGCCAGGCCAGTGCCAGGCCCAGGATCAAGCTTTAGGCCAGGCAGGGCCAGGATCCGGCTGGCACTGGGCCTAGCGTCAGCGCTAGATACAGGCCAGGGCCAGGGCTAGGGCTGGGACTTCATGGCCTAGGACAGGGTGAGGACAGAGCCAGGGCCAATGTCACGGCCAAGCAGGCCAGGGCAGGCTTAAGGCCAGGGCCAGGACCAGTGCTAGGCCTAGGACAGGGCTGGGGCTGGGGCTAGGCTAGGCCTAGGCCAGGGCCATGGCCAGGGTTAGGGCCAGAGCCAGTGCCAGGGCCACAGCCACAGCCACGGCCAGGCTAGGCAAGGGCTAGGCCAGGCTTAGCCTAGGCAAGTCCCATGCCAGGGTAGGGCCAGGCCAGTGCCAGGGCCAGGACAGCCAAGGCCAGGGTCCAGGCAAGGGCTAGCATTAGGCTACTGTTAGGCTAGGGCAGGTGAGCTTTAGGCCTAGGACTTAGAGCAAGGGCTTAGCGTTAGGCTAGGACTAGGCCATGGCTAGGGCTACTCTAGGTTAGGAGCAAAGGCTAGGCTAGGCTATGGCTAGGGCTAGGTTACGGCTAGGACTAGGCTAGGCGTAGGGCTAGGGTGAGGAACAGAGCTTAGGACAGGGCTAGTGCTAGGCCTATGGCTCTGGGCTGGCTAGGCTTTAGGTGTGGCTGGGGTTAGGCTAATTTTAGGCTAGCGCTACAGCCAGGCAAGGGCTAGAAAAGGCCTAGGCTAGGCCTAGAACAAAGGTTACGGTTAGGGTTAGGGCTTAGAGTTAGGATTAGTGCTAGTGCTAGTATTGGCAGTCACAGTTAGGGTGAGCATTAGGATTAGGGCTGTGTTAGCATTAGGCTATGGCAAGTGCCTGGAGTTAGGGCCTGGGCCAGGGGCTCAGGCCTAGGGAAAGGGCCAGGTTTATGGCTATGGCTAGGCTTGTGCTAGGCTAGGCTAAGGGCCCAGGAAAGGGCTAGTGTTATGGTTATGGCTAGGCTGTGTTAGGCCAGGCTACGGGCAGGGCAAGGGCAGGGGCACGGCCTGGGTGCAGGGCTTAGTGCTAGGACAGGGTCTGGCCAGAGCCTGGGCTAGACTAAGGTCAGGGCACAGGGTCTAGGCTAGGCCAGGCTTAGGCCTAGGCCATGGCCAGGATTAGGCTAGCACTAGGGCCAGGGCCAGTGTTAGGGGCAAAGGCCAGTGCCAGGGCCAGGCTATGGCTAGGGCCAAGGTTAGGGCCCAGGCTAGTGCTTAGGCTAGGGCTAGGGCTTAGGCCTAGGACTTAGGTCAGGCCATGGCTAGGCTAAGGCCAGGCCTTAGTGCTAGGCTCTTAGGCCTAGTCTTAGGCTAGACTTAGGTTAGGCTAGGTTGACTGGCTTAGGGCCAGGCCAGGCTAGGGGTTAGGCTATGTGCAGAAGCGGGCAGTGCTAGGAGAAGGGGGCCATGGCCAGGTGTTAGGCAAGGGTTAGGTTTAGCGCTTGGTTAGGGTTAGGCTAGGGATAGGGTTAGATCCAGGGATAGTGCTAGGGCCAGGCTTAGGTCAGGCTAGGCTAAGCCTAGGCCAGGCCAGGGGCAGGGCCAGGACCTGTGGCTGGCCCTAGGTCACGCCATTGCCTAGGCCAGGCTTAGCGCCAGGGCATAGAGCCAGGGCCAGGCCAGGCCAGGCCAGGGCCTAGGCCCAGGACCCAGGCCTAGGCCAGGGCCCAGGCAAGGGCCAGTGCCAGGCGCAGAGCCCAGGCCAGGCCAGTGCCATGGCCAGGCCTTAGGCCACGGCCAGCGCCAGGCCTAGGCCACAGTAGGCCAGGCCAGGCCAGGCCAGGCCCAGGCCCAGGACTCAGGCCAGGCCAGGGCCAGGCAAGGGGCAGGCCAGGTGCAGAGCCCAGGCCAGGACAGTGCCAGGCCAGGCCTCAGGCCAGGCCAGGCCAGGCCTCAGGCCAGGCCAGTGCTAGCTCCAGGCCAGGGCCAGGGCCTAGGCCAAGCCATGCCCAGGCCTAGCCTTGGGGGCCAGGCCAGGCCAGGCCAGTGCCACTGCCAGGCCCAGGCCAGAAGCAGGCCAGACTTAAGGCCAGGGCCAGAACCTAGCAGGCCAAGGCTAGGCGCCAGGGCCAGGCCAGAGCTGGGGCCTGGGGCTAGGGCACTGGCCATGGTTAGCTTTACTGTTAGGCTAGGGCTAGGAAAAGTTTAGGCCCAGGGCCATGGCTAGAATAGTGTTAGGCTAGGCTTAGGCATTAGGCAAGGGCCAGCATTTAGGACTTATGGTTAGGCCATGTTAGGCTAGGACTAGGCTAAGATAGGGCTTGGACCAAGCTTCGGGGTTAGAGCTATGGCTGGGTTAGGGGTCACGGCTAGCATTGGGGCAGGATTACGGCCTGGGATAGGGTTAGGTCCAGGGTTAGGGTTAGGCCTGGGGTTAGGCCACGGGGCAGAGATAGGGAAGGGGCATAGCCTAGTTAGTAGGCTAGGGTTAGAGCTGGGCTAAGGCTAGGCTTAGGGACTAGGCCTTAGGCCTAGGACAAGGCAGAGACAGGGTTATGGTTATGTTTAGCTTTATTCCTAGGCTTAGGTCAGAAGAGGATTAGGCTTAGGGTTATGGCTAGAATAGGCTTAAAGCTATGATTAGGGAAATAGGGCTACGGTTAGCATTTATGATTTAGGTTAGGCTAGTCTAGGCTAGGGTTAGCCTCAGGTGTAGGGCCAGGCTTAGTATTGATTAGGGTTATGGCCAGATAGAGAGTAGGGCCAAGGTTAGGTTAGGATAGGATTAGGGCACGGGCAGGGTTAGGGGAGGGGGCATGGCTTGGGGTTAGGCTTTAGGCCAGGGTTAGGGGCTAGGACAGGACAGGCCAGGGACAGAGTTAGGTCAGGCTAGGCTAGGCTAAGGCCTGGCTTAGAGCTAGGCCAAAGGCTAAGGCTAGGCGCGCCACTCTTAGGCCTAGGGTTAGAAGAGGCCTAGGTTAGGGCACAGTTAGGCTAGGGGTAGGCCTAGGTTAGGGCTAGTGCTAGAGTTAGGGATTAGGGCCAGGCTAGGCTAGTGCTGGGATTGGGGCTAGGGCTGTGATTGTGATTAGGCTGGGACTGCGGCTGGGGCTATGGTTAGGCCAGGGTCAAGCCAGGGGTTAGGCTAGGCTAGGGCTGGCTTAGGTTAGGTCAGGGTCAGGCCAGCGTTAATCTTAGGCCTAGAGCTAGAAGAGGCTAGGCTTAGGCTAGGCTTAGGTTAGGGCCAGGCCAGGGTCAGGTCAGGTCAGGCCCAGGGTCAGGTTTTAGGCCAGGCTTAGTGCTAGTGCTAGTGCTAGGCCAGGCCAGGGCTAGGCTAGGCCAGGCCAGGGCAGCTTTAGGCAGGGCCAGGGGCCAGGGCCTAGGCCAGGCCAGCACTGGGGCTGGGGCTGGGCCATGCCTAGGCCAGGGCCAGGCTGAGGCCAGGCCAGGCCTGGGACTGGGCTTAGGCCAGAGCCAGGGCCAGGCTAGGCCAGGGCCGGGCCCTAGGCCAGGCCAGGCCAGGGCCAGGGCTAAGCCTCAGGACTCCAGGTCACTGCAGGGACACGGCCATGGCCAGGTCAGGCCAGGCTCCAGTGCCCAGGCAGCGCCAGGCCAGGCCAGGGCCAGGCACAGGGCCAGAGCCAGGCCAGGCCACTGTCAGGCCAACAGGCCAGGAGCAAGGCAGGCCTATGCCAGTGCCAGGCCAGGCCAGTGCCACCTAGGCCTGGGGCCTAGGCCAGGCTCACGGCCTAGGCCAGGACTAGGCCTAGGCCAGGCCAAGGCCAGGGCAAGTGCCAGGTCCAGGATCAGGCCTAGAGCCAGAGCCAGGCTAGGCCAGGTGCAGGGCAGGGCAGGGCTGGCGTAGGCCACGGCCAGGGCCAGGACTAGCCTTAGCGTTAGGGCAGTGGCCAGGGGACGGGCTGGGGTCAGGCTTAAGGCTAGTTCTATGGCTGGGGTTAGGCTTGTTGTTAGGCTAGAATTAGGCTAGTGCTAGGCTAGGGCTTGGCCCAGAGACAGTGTTAGGCGTAGGGCCATTGCTAGGTCTATGGCTAGGGCTTAAAACCAGGTTAGATTTAGTTTTAGAGCCTTGAGTTAGGGCATGATTTAGGCTATGGTTAGTGTTAGGGGCTAGGCTTAGTGTTAGGCTAGAGCTATCGGCTAGGACTAGGGCACGGGTCGGGGAATGGGTAGAAGCTAGTGCTAGGCTATGGCCCTGGTTACGGCTAGGCCAGGCCAAGTCAGGGCCGGGGATTGGCCAGGGGCCGGAGCCAGGGCTAGGACTGGGACTAGTGCTAGGCTAGGGCCAGTGCTAGGACTAGGCCAGGCCAGGGCCAGGTGTCACGCCCAGGCCAGGGCCAGGCCAGGCCAGGGCCAGTGCTAGGCCAGGATCAGGGCCAGGGCCAGGCCAGGCCTAGGCCTCCCAGGCCAGGCCAGGGCCAGGCCTCAGGCCATGGCCAGGGCCAGGCCACCAGCCAGGCCTATGCTCGGGCCAAGGACAGGCCTCAGAATCAGGCCAGTGCCAGGGCCAGGCTTAGAGCCAGGGCCAGGGCCAGGCTAGGACAGTGCTCTAGTGTCACTGCTAGGCCTAGAGCCATGGGCAGGGACAGGCCAGGGCCAGGCCAGCGCCAGCGCTAGGCCAGCGCCAGGCCAGGCTGGGGCCACCAGGCCAGGATCCGGCTGGGGCCAAGGCCAGGCCAGGGGGCTGGTGCCAGGCCAGGGCCAGGCTGAGATTTGGCCTAGCGCCAGTGCTAGGCCAGGCCAGGGCCTGGCCTAGGCCTAGGCCAGGGGAGGGGCTTGCTTAGGCCAGGATTAGGCTCCGGCCAGGCCTAGGCCAGGGGCATGGCCTAAGGCCAGGCCAGTGCCAGAGTGAGGGATCTTGCCAGGCTTAGGCCAGGGCCAGGCCAGGCCAGGGCCTGGGCCAGTGCCAGGCCTCAGGCTCACTGTCACGGCCAGGCCAGTGCCAGGGCCAGGCCACTGCCAGGTCAGGTCAGGTCACGGCACAGGCCAGGCCTAGCACCAGGCCAGAGCCTGTGCCAGGCCTAGCTCCAGGCCAGGGTCCAGTGTCAGGCCTAGGGCCAGCCAGGCCAGAGCTGGGGCCTGGGCCAGGGCCAGGGCTCAGGGGCCAGGCTGCCAGGCTGGGGCCAGGACTAGGGCCAGTGCCAGGCCAGCATCAGGCCAGGCCAGGGCAAGGCCCAGGCCAGGGGTGAGGCCACAGGCCAGGCCAAGGGCCAGCCAGGCCAGGCCAGGGCCTGGCCAGGCCTAGGACTAGGCCAGGCCTAGGGCCAGGCTTAGGCCAGAGCCAGGGCCAGGGCAGTAGGCTAGGCCAGGTCAGGTACAGGGCCCAGGCCAGGCCCCACTAGGCAGCCTTAGTGCCAGGCCTAGCATCAGGCCAGGGCAGGGGCCAGGCCTAGGCCAGGGGCTAGGCCAGGCCGGGATCACGGCCAGGCCAGGCTGGTGCCAGGACCAGGCCAGGCCAGGCCAGGCCAGCCAGGCCCAGGCCAGGCCTCAGGCCTAGGCCAGGGCTAGGAGCCAGTGCCAGGCCAGGGGACAAGGCCAGGTCAGGCTAGGGGCCAGCCAAGGCCAGGACTGGGGCCAGGGCCAGGCCGGGATCCGAGCCAGGGCTGGGCAGGGCTGGGGCTGAGGTCACGGTCAGGTGGGCCAGGTCAGGCCAGGTCAGTGCTAGGCCAGGCCAGGGCCTGGCCTAGGCCAGGGGGCTAGAGCCTGGCTTAGGCCAGGCCAGGCCAGGGCCAGGCCTGGGCAGGCCAGGCCAGGCCAGGGCCAGCCGCCAGGCTAGGCGCAGGTCAGGCCAGGCCAGGGCTAGGCCGGGCTCGAGACTAGAGCCAGAGCCAGGCTAGGCCAGGGCCAGGGCCTGGCCTAGGGCCAGGCCAGGGGCAAGGGCCTGGCCTAGGCCAGGACTAGGCCCCGGCCAGGCCTAGGCCAGGGCCGGGCTCAAGGTCAGGGCCAGGAGTGAGTGAGGACCTTGGCCAGGCCAGGGATGCCAGGCCAGGCCAGGGCCCAGGCCAGGGCCTAGGCCTAGGCCGCCACGGCCAGGGCCAGTGCCAGGGCTAGGGCCACTGCTAGGTCAGGTCCTGGCCAGGCATAGGCCAGGGCCCCAGCCAGGCCAGCGCCTGGGCCAGGCCTAGGCCAGGGCCAGGTCCAGCGCCAGGCCCAGGTCAGGCCAGGCCAGAGCCGGGGGCCTAGGGCCAGGCCGTGGAGGCCAGCGCCAGGCTTGGGGGCCAGGACAGGCCAGTGCCAGGCCAGCCAGGCTAGCCAGGCCTAGCCCAAGCTTAGGCCAGGCCAGGCCAGTGGTGAGGCTTACCTAGGCCAGGCCAAGGGTCAGGCCAGGTCAGGCCAGGCCAGGCCAGGCCTAGGGCCAGGCCAGGCCTGCTCAGGCAGGAGGCCAGGCCAGAGCCAGGCCAGGGCCAGGCCAGGCCAGGTCAGGTCAGGCCTGTGGCCCAGGCCAGGGCCACCACAGAGCAGCCGCCAGGCCAGGCCTAGCAGGCTAGGGTGCAGGGCCAGGGCCTAGGCCAGGCCCAGGCCAGGGCCGGGGTCACGGCCAGGCCAGGCCAGGTCCAGGCCAGGCCAGGCCAGGCGCCAGGCCCAGGCCAGGCCTAGGCCCAGGCCTCAGGCCTCAGGCCAGTGCCAGTGCCAGGCCAGGCAGGCCTGGGGCCAGGCCAGGCCAGGGCAGGCCAGGACTGCAGGGCTCAGGCTGGGGCCAGGCCAGGATCCCGAGCCAGGGGCGCCAGGGCCAGGGCCCGGGCCAGGCCAGTCACGGCCAGGCAGGCCGAGGCCAGGCCAGGGCCAGTGCCAGGCCAGGCCAGGGCCTGGGCTCAGGCCAGGGCCAGGGCCTGGCCTAGGCCCAGGCCTAGGCCAGGCCAGGCCCAGGCCAGGCCTTGGCCACAGGCCAGGGCCAGCCAGGCCAGGCCAGGGCCAGGGCCACGCCAGGCCAGGCCAGGCCAGTCAGGCCAGGCTGTTAGGGCCAGTGCCAGGCCAGGCCTCACTGAGGCCAGGCCCAGGTCAGGCCAGGCGGGCCAGGGCCTGCCTAGGCCAGGACCAGGCCAGGCCTAGGCTACTATTTCGCCAGAGCTGGGGGCTCAGGCAGAAACCAGGCCGTGTCAGGCCAGCCGGTCAGGGCCTCAGGCCTAGGCCAGGCCAGGACCAGGCCAGGCCTAGCAGGCCCAGGCCTAGCGCAGGCCTAGGTCAGGCCAGGCCAGGCCAGGGCCAGGCCAGGCCAGGGCCAGGCCAGGCCAGGCCCAGGCCAGGCCAGGGCCTAGCTGGCCTAGGCCAGGGCCAGGCCAGGGCCAGTGCCAGGGCCAGGCCAGGCCAGGCCAGGTAGGCTCAGGCCAGGCCAGGCTGGCCATGGTGCAGGCCAGGCCAGGCCAGGGGGTCAGGCTTAGGGCCAGGGCCAGGCCATAGAGCCGGGCCAGGCTCAGGCCAGGGCCAGGGGCCAGGCCAGGTCCAGGCCAGGCCGAGGCCAGGCCTAGGCCATGCCAGGCCATGGCCTAGGCCAGGGACAGGCCTAGGTAGGCAGGCCAGGCCAGGAGCCTGGGCCAGGCCTAGGGCCAGGCCAGGCCAAGGCCAGGCCCAGGCCAGGGCCAGGCCAGGTCAGGGCCAGGACAGGCCTAGGCCAGGGGCCAGGCCAGGCCTAGGGCCAGTGCCAGGCCAGGCCAGGCTTAGGCCAGGCCAGGCCAGGCCAGGCCAGGCCAGGCCAGCACAGGGCCAGGCCAGGCCAGGCCAGGCCAGGCCAGGCCAGGCCAGGGCCAGGCCAGGCAGGCCTAGGGCCAGGCCAGGGCCAGGCCAGGCCACAGGCCAGGCCAGGCCAGGCCAGGCCAGGCCTAGGCCAGGGCCAGGCCAGGGCTCAGGCCAGGCCAGGCCAGGCCAGGCTCAGGCCCAGGCCAGGCCAGGGCCAGCCAGGCCAGGCCAGGGCCAGGCCAGAGCCTAGGCCAGGCCAGGCGGTTGCCAGGCCAGGCCAGGCCAGGCCAGGCCAGGTGGCCAGGCCAGGCCAGGGGCCAGGCCAGGGCAGGCCAGGGCCAGGGCCAGGCAGGCCAGAGGCCAGGGCCAGGCTGAGCTAGGCCAGTGCCAGGCTACGGCCAGGCCCAGGCCAGGCCAGGCCAGGCCTGTGGCCAGGCCCAGGCCAAGGCTAGGGCCTGGGGACAGGGCCAGGCCAGGGCCAGGCCAGGCCAGGGCCAGGCCCAGGCCAGGCCAAGGCCACGCCAGGGCAGGGCAGAGGCCAGGCTGCGGGCCAGGCCAGGGCCAGGCCAGGCTAGCCAGGCCAACAGGCAGGGCCAGGCCAGGGTCAGGCCAGGCCAGGAGATCAGGCAGGCCAGGGGCCAGGGCCTGAGCCAGAACCAGGGCAGGCCAGGTCCTAGGGCCAGAGGCCAGGCCATGGCCAGGACCAGGCAGGCCAGGCCATGGTGACAGGCCAGGCCAGGCCAGGGCCAGGCCACAGGGCCAGGCCAGGCCTAGGGCAGGCCAGGGCCTAGGCCAGGCCAGGGCCAGGACACAGGCCCAGGCCAGTGCCAGGGCCAGGCTGAGCCAGGGCTAGGACAGGGCCAGGCCAGGCCTGGGCCAGGCCAGGCCAGGCCCAGGCCAGGCCTGGGCCAGGCTCAGGCCAGGAGCCAGGCCAGGCCCGGGCCAGGCCCAGGCCTGGCCCAGGCCAGGCCAGGCCAGGCCAGGCCCAGGCCAGGCCAGGCCAGGCCACAGCCACCCTAGGCCCAGGCAAAGGCCGAGGCCAGGCCAGGCCAGGGCCAGGGCCCAGGCCAGGGTCCGATCAGGGCCTTGGCCAGGCCAGAACCAGGCCAGGCCTAGGCCAGGCCAGGGCCACCCTAGGCGGCCCAGGCCAGGCCAGGCCAGGCCTAGGTCAGGGCCTGGCTCACCAGGCCAGGCCAGGCCAGGCCAGAGCCACGCCACCTCCAGGCCTAGGCCAGAAGAGGCCTAGGCCAGGCCAGGGGCCAGGCCAGGCCAGGCCTAGGCCAGGCCTGGCCTAGGCTCAGGCCAGGCCTGGGCCAGGGCCTGGCCAGGGCCAGGCTCATGCCACTCAGGCCTAGGCCAGAAGAGGCCTAGGCCTGTGCCAGGGCCAGGCCAGGCCAG
>CAKJTW010000548.1:0-42847 GCA_917880005.1 Nanger dama | reverse complement strand
ACCCCTAATCCTAACCCTAACTCTAACTGTAACCATAACCCCAACCCCTAATCCTAGTCCTAACCCTAACCCTAACACTAACCCTAACACTAACACTAACTCATCTAAACCTAAGCATAACCCAACCACTTTCTACCCCCACCCTAAACCCAAACCTAACCCAACCCTACCCCTACCTCTACCCCTACCCTAACCCTAAACCTAACCCAACCCTACCCCTACCCCCTAACCCCTAACCAAACTAACCCTAACCCTAACATCAATCCTAAACTTAACCCTAACACTAACCCTAATACTAAACCTATACCCAGAACTAACCCCTAAACCTAACCCTAATCTAACCCCAACCCTAACCCTAATCCCAACCATAACCCTAACCCTAACCCAACTTAACCCAACCCTAACCCCAAACCCAACACTAACCAAAACTCCAATCTACCCCCAACCCAACCCCAACTCTAACTGTAACCACACCCCAACCCTAACCCTAACTCCAACACCAACTCCTAACCCCCAACTGTAACCATAACCTAATCCCTAATCCCAATTGCATTCCCAACCCAATCTCTAACTCTAACATTAACTTGCTCCAAACTTAACTGCTCCAAACCCCAAACATAATCCAACCCCTACCCCTACCCCACCACACCCAAACCTAACCCAACCCACCCCACCCCTAACCCCAACCTAACCCCAACCCAACCTCACCCCAACCCTAAAGTTAACCCCAAATCACCCAACCCCTAACACTAACTAGCTCCGGCCCCAGACCCACACTCAGCCCAGCCTCTAGATGTCACCCTAGCACTATCCCTAACCCTAACTCCTAAACTTCTGTAAAAACCCGAATTTAACCCCCAACCCTAAACCAACACTAACCACAACCCTCATCCCTACCAACCAACATCAACTCCTAACTGTAGGCTAACACACAGCATTAACACTAACCCCAACCTAACTCAACCCCTAATCCCAACGCAACCCTAACCTCAATCCCACTACACTTAACCCTAATCCTAACCCCTTTCCCAAAACCTGAACCCAACCTCAATCTGACCCTAAACACTAATCCTAACTCCTGTCCCTAACACTCAACTATAACCCCTGGTCTCCCATAACCCTAACTCAACTCAACTTAACACTAAAACCCTAACCCTAAAACCGTAACCCTAACACTAACCTACTGTAACCCCAAATCCTAACTCCTAACCCTAACAACTAACTCAAACTAAACTAAACCTAAACATAATCCAACCTCTACCCCTACCCCTAACCCTAACATAAACCTAACTCCAACCGCACCCCTACCCTTAACGTTAAACTAAACTCACCCAACCCCAATCCTAAATCCTGCACCAGCCCCAGCCCCAACCCTCATCCCCAGCCCCAGCCCTATCCAACTCCTAGCACTAGCCCTAAACTCAACCAAAACCATAACCCCAACCCCAACCTCAACCCTAAAGCAACCCAACCAGAACCCTAACCCAAACTTAAACTTAACACCAACCTAACTGCAGGTCTACCAGCCCCAGCCCCCAGCATTAACCCTAACTCCTAACCCTAACCCTCAACCCAACCCTAAGACTAACCCTCAACTCTTTCTGAAAGACCAAACTCAAATCAGAATCCCTAACCCCAACCCCAACACTAACCCCAACATTAACCCCAACCCCCTGACCCTAACCTCAACCCAACCCCAACACCAACCCCAAACTCAAAATCCCAACCCCAACCACAACCCCAACCCAAACCCAAATCTCAACTGCAACCCTAAACCCAGCCCAAACCATAACCTCAGACAATACCCAGCCCCCAGCCCTACCATAACCTTAACCCTAACCCTAATTCCTATCCTCTAACCCTAACCCAAACCCAATCCAAAACCCTAACACCAACCCTAACCTTAACCCTAACCCCAATCCCAACACTATAACTCCAACTCCAAACCCCAACCCCAACCCCAACCGAGACACCGTAACCCTAACCCCAACCTGTCCCCTAACCCCTAACCCGAAACCCAACCCCAAATCCCATCCCAACCCTAAACTCAACCTCCCCTGACCCTGGCTCCCCACCCTAAACCCAAACCCCAACCGCAAACCCCTAACCCCCACCCCAATCCCAAACCCGGTAACCCTAACGCCAACAGTAACTAACCCTAACTGCAACCTTAAACTCCTGACCTAACCCCAACCCCAAAACCTGAACCTAACTTAACACTAACTCCAACCCCAACTTAACCCCAACCCCAAACCTCCCAATCCCAACCCTAAACCCAACCTCAATCCCTAAACAAACTCAACCCCAAACCCCAGCAAAACCCCAACCCCAAACCCACCCCAAACCCCAAACCTCCAACCCCAAACCCAAACCTTAACACTGGCCCCAACCTCACCCCAAACTAAACCCCAAACCCCAAACCCTAACCCCTAACCCTGGTTCCCAACCCCAACACTCCCGACCCCTCACCCCAACCCTAAACAAAGCTCCCAACCCTAACCCCAACCCCTAAACCATAACCCTGACCTCAACCCCAACCCAACCATACCCCCGACCTCTGTCCCAAACCTAAACCCAACCCAACCCCCCTCAGCCCCAACCCAAAACCCCAACCCAACCTTGCTCCCCCTAACACTAACCCCAACCCTAAACCTCAACCCCTGCACCAAACCACCCCTAACCCCCAGCCCCAGCCCCAGACCAACCCAGCCTTAGCCCCCAACCAGCTCCCTCCCCTAACTCTCCCCACAGCCAGGCCAGGCCAGGGTGCCAGGCCAGGCCAGGCCAGGCCAGGCCCAGGCCAGGCCAGGCCAGGCCAGGGCCAGGCCAGGCCAGGCCAGGCCCAGGTCAGGGCCTAGGGCCAGGCCAGGCCCAGGGCCAGGCCAGGCCAGGCCAGGCCAGGCCAGGCCAGGCCAGGCCAGGCCAGGCCAGGCCAGGCCAGGCCAGGGCCAGGAAGGGCCAGGCCCAGGTCAGGCCAGGGCCTAGGGCCAGGCCAGGCCAGTGCTGTGGCCTAGGCCTGAGCCAGGGGGCCAGGCCAGGCCAGGCTGTGGCTCAGGGTCAGGCCAGGGCTAGGGCCAGGCCAGGCTCAGGCCAGGCCCAGGCCAGGCCAGGGCCAGGCCAGGCCAGGATAGTGCCAGGCCAGGGCCAGGGCCAGGCCAGGCCAGGCCCAAGATCAGGCCAGGCCAAGGCCAGGGCGGGAAGGCCAGGCTCAGGCCAGGCCAGGCCAGCCCAGGCCAGGCCTAGGGCCAGGCCAGGCCAGCCAGGCCAGGTCAGGCCAGGCCAGGGCCAGGCCCAGGCCAGGCCAGGGCCAGGGTCGCCAGGGCCAGGCCAGGGCACAGGCCTAGGGCTTCATGGCCAGGCCAGGGCCAGGCCAGGCCTGGGCCAGGAAGGGTTAAGCCAAGGGCCAGGCCAGGGGCCAGGCCAGGCCAGGCCAGGCCAGGGCCAGGCCCAGTCAGGCCAGGCCAGGCCAGGGGCCAGGGGCCAGGCCAGGCCAGGCCAGGCCAGGCCAGGGCCAGGCCAGGCCAGGCCAGGCCAGGGCCAGGCCAGGCCAGGGCCAGGTCAGGGCCAGGCCAGGCCAGGCCTTGGCCAGGCCGGGTCCGACCAGGGCCTCTAGCCAGGCTGGAACCAGGCCAGGCCTAGGTCACAGGCCAGCGCCACCTAGGAGCCTCAGGCCAGGCCAGGGCCAGGCCTAGGCCAGGGCCAGGCCAGGCCAGGCCAGGCCAGGCAAGCCTAGGCCAGGCCAGGCCAGGCCAGGCCAGGGCCAGGCCAGAGCCAGGGCCTAGGCCAGGCCAGGCCTAGGCCCAGGCCAGGCCAGGCTAGGCCCAGGCCAAGGCCAGGGCTCAGGCCAGGCAAGCGCAGGTAGGCCCGGCCAGGCCTCGGCCAGGCCAGGGGCCTGGCCAGTGGCTGGTGCCACTGTCAGGCCAGGCCAGTACTAGGCCATGCTAGGGCCTTGCCTAGGTCAGGTACCAGGCTCAGGCCAGGCTGTCAGAGCCACTGCTGTGGCCTAGGCCAGCCACTTGCCAGGGCCAGGTCAGGCCTAGGTCAATGGTCAGGCCCAGGCAGGCCAGGACTTGGCTCAGGCCAGGCCAGGGCCAGGGCCAGGTCAGGCCAGGCCTAGGGCCAGGACTAGCCTTAGGGCCAGGCCCGTCCAGGCTGTACCAGGCCTATGCCCAGGTCAGCCAGGCCCAGCAACAGCTGCCAGGCAAGGCCCAGGCCAGGCCAGGAGTGTCAGGCCAGTGCTTTGTGGCCAGGGCTGGCGGCCATGCTTGTGGCAGGCCGGGCCAGTGCCAGGCCAGGCCAGGCCACACAGGCCATGGTCAGCCCAGGGCCAGGGCTGGGGGCTGGGACTGGGGCTGGGGGGGCAGGGCCAGGCTAGGGCCAGGCCAGGGGCTGTGGGGGGCCAGGCCAGGCCTAGGTCAGGATTCAGGCTGGGACAGTTAGGCTAGGGCTGGGGGCCAGGCCAGGCTGTGGCCAGGGCCCAGGCCAGGGGCCAAGCCTGGGATCATGCCAGGGCCAGGCCAGGCCAGGCCAGGCCAGGCCAGGCCAGGCCAGGGCCAGGCCAGGCCAGGGGGCAGGGCAGGCCAGTGGCCAGGCCAGGGCCAGGCCAGGGCCAGGGCAGGCCAGGCCAGGGCCAGGCCAGGCCAGGCCAGGCCAGGCCAGGCCAGGGCCAGGCCAGGCCAGGCCAGGGCCAGGCCAGGCCAGGCCAGGCCAGGCCAGGGCCAGGCCAGGCCAGGGCCAGGCCAGGCCAGGCCAGGGCCAGGCCAGGCCAGGCCAGGGCCAGGCCAGGCCAAGGCCAGGCCAGGGCCAGGCCAGGCCAGGGCCAGGGCCAGGCCAGGCCAGGGCCAGGCCAGGCCAGGGCCAGGCCAGGCCAGGCCAGGCCAGGCCAGGCCAGGCCTAGGCCAGGCCAGGGCCAGGCCAGGCCAGGCCAGGGCCAGGCCAGGCCAGGGCCCAGGCCAGGCCAGGCCAGGCCAGGCCAGGGCCAGGCCAGGCCAGGCCAGGGCCAGGGCCAGGCCAGGCCAGGCCAGGCCAGGCCAGGCCAGGGCCAGGCCAGGCCAGGGGCCAGGCCAGGCCAGGCCAGGCCAGGCCAGGCCAGGCCAGGCCAGGCCAGGCCAGGCCAGGCCAGGGCCAGGCCAGGGGCCAGGCCAGGCCAGGCCAGGCCAGGCCAGGCCAGGCCAGGCCAGGCCAGGGCCAGGGCCAGGCCAGGCCAGGCCAGGCCAGGCCAGGCCAGGCCAGGCCCAGGCCAGGCCAGGCCAGGGCCAGGCCAGGCCAGGCCAGGCCAGGCCAGGCCAGGCCAGGCCAGGCCAGGCCAGGCCAGGGCCAGGCCAGGCCAGGGCCAGGCCAGGCCAGGGCAGGCCAGGGCCAGGCCAGGCCAGGCCAGGCCAGGCCAGGGCCAGGGCCAGGCTTAGGCCAGGGCCATACACAACAAGTTTAGGCCAGGTCAGGTCAGACAGGACAGGCCAGAGCCAGGCCTCAAGGTCAGGCCAGGCCTATGCCTAGGCCCAGGTCACGCCAGGCCAGGTCAGTGCCAGTGACAGCTGCAGGACTCAGGCCAGGCCCTAGGGCCGGGATCAGGGGCAGGCCTAGGCCGTGCCGCTTCATGGCCGGGTGCCGGGCCCAGGTCAGGCCCAGCGCCCGGCCAGGCCAGTGCCAGGCCCAGGCTCCGACGGCCAGGCCAGGCCAGGCCAGGAACGGGGCCAGGGCCCAGTGGCCTAGGCCAGGTTCCAGGCCATGCTAGGCCGGGACAGGGCCAGAACCAGGCCAGGCCAGGCCAGGCCACGCCAATCCAGGGCCGGGTGACCAGGCCAGGCCAGGCCAGAGCTATTTTCCAGGCCAAAGGGCCAGGCCAGGCCAGCCAGGCCAGGCCAGGGCCAGGCCAGGGCCAGGCCAGGCCAGGCCAGGCCAGGCCAGGCCAGGCCAGGCCAGGCAGCCAGGCCAGGCCAGGGCCAGGCCAGGCCAAGACAGGCCCAGGCCAGGCCAGGCTGAGGCCAGGCCAGGCCAGGCCAGGGCCAGGCCAGGCCAGTGCCCAGGCCAGGGCAGGCCAGGCCAGGCCAGGCCCAGGCCAGGCTCAGGCCAGGCCAGGCCAGGCCAGGCCTGGGGCCAGGGCCTGGCTAGGCCAGGCGACCAGGCCCATGCCAGGCCAGGCCAGGCCCAGGCCAGGCCAGGCCAGGCCAGGCCACGGCCAGGCCAGGGCCAGGCCAGGCCAGGCCAGGGCCCGGGCCAGGCCAGGCCAGGCCCAGGCCAGGGCCAGGCCAGGCTGGGCCAGGCCACGCCAGGCCAGGACAGGCCAGGCCAGGCCAGGCCAGGCCAGGCCAGGCCACGGCAGGCCCCCGGGCCAGGGCCAGGCCAGGCCAGGGCCAGGCCAGGCCCAGGCCAGGACCAGGCCAGGCCAGGCCAGGCCAGGCCAGGCCAGGGTCAGGCCAGGCCAGGGCCAGGCCAGGCGCCGCCAGGCCAGGCCAGGCAGGGCCAGGCCAGTGCCAGGCCAGGGCCAGGCCAGGTCAGGCAAGCCACGCCAGACCCAGGCCAGGCCAGGCCAGGCCAGGCCAGGCCAGGGCCAGGCCAGGCCATGCCAGTGCCAGCAGGCCAGGGCTAGGCCAGGCCAGGGCCAGCCAGGCCAGGCCAGGCCAGGCCCAGGGCCCAGGCCAGGCCAGAAACAGGACACGGCCAGGCCAGGCCAGGCCAGGGCTCTCCATGGCCAGGCCTAGGCCAGGCCAGGCCAGGGCCAGGCCAGGCCAGGCCAGGCCAGGCTGCAGGCCAGGCCCAGGCCAGGCCAGGCCAGGCCAGGGCCAGGCCAGGCCAGGCCAGGCCAGGCAGGCCCGGGCTCCAGGCCAGGCCAGACCCAGGCCAGGCCAGGGCAGGCAGCCAGGCAGGCCAGGGCCAGGGCAGGCCAGGCCAGGCTCAGGCCTAGGCCAGGCCAGGCCAGGCCAGGCGCAGGGCAGGCCAGGCCAGGGCCAGGCCAGGGCCAGGCCAGGCCCGGGGCCAGGGCCCCCCGCCCAGGCCAGGGCCAGGCCAGGCCAGGCCCAGGCCAGGCCGCCTCGGGGCCAGGCCAGGCAGGCCAGGCCAGGCCAGGCCAGGCCAGGCCAGGGCAGGCCAGGACCAGGCCAGGCCAGGCCTAGGGCCAGGCCAGGCCAGAGACAGGGCCAGGCCAGGCAGGGTCAGGCCAGACCTAGGCCAGGCCAGGGCCAGGCCAGGCCAGGCCAGGCCAGGCAGGCCAGGCCAGGCCAGGCCAGGCCAGCCAGGCCAGGCCAGGCCAGGCAGGGCCAGGGCCAGGCTAGGCCAGGCCCAGGCCAGGCCAGGGCCAGGCCAGGCCAGGTCAGGGCCAGGCCAGGCCAGGCCAGGGCAGGGCCAGGCTAGGCCAGGGCCAGGCCAGGCCAGGGCCAGGGCCCAGGCAGGCCAGGCCAGGCCAGGGCCAGGCCAGGCCAGGGCCAGCGCAGGTGGCCAGGCCAGGCCTGGGCCAGGCCAGGCCAGGAGCCAGGCTCAGGCCAGGCCAGGCCTAGGCCTAGGCCAAGGCCAGGCCAGGCCAGGCCAGCCAGCGCCAGGCCCCAGGCTCAGGCCAGGGCGCCAGGCCAGGCCAGGCCAGGCCAGGCCAGGCCAGGGCCAGGCCAGGCCAGGCCACGGCCAGGCCAGGCCAGCCCAGGGCCAGGCCAGGCCAGGCCAGGCCAGGCCAGGCCAGGCCAGGCCAGGGCCAGGCCCAGGCCAGGCCAGGTCAGGCCAGGGCCAGGGCCAGGCCAGGCCAGGCCAGGCCCAGGCCAGGCCAGGGCCAGGGCCCAGGCCAGGCCAGGCCAGGCCAGGCCTAGGGCAGGCCAGGCCAGGCCAGGCCAGGCCGGCCAGGGCCAGGCCAGGGCTGGGGCCAGGCCAGGCCAGGGCCGAGGCTAGGCCAGGCCCAGGCCAGGCCAGGCCAGGCCAGGCCTGGGCCAGCCAGGGGCCAGGGCCAGGCCAGGTCAGGCCAGGCCAGGCCAGGCCTGGGGTCAGGGCCCAGGCCAGGGCCAGGCCAGGCCAGGCCAGGCCAGGGCCTGGGCCAGGCCAGGCCAGGCCAGGCCAGGCCAGGCCTAGGCCAGGCCTGGGCTCAGGCCTGGGCCAGGACCAGGCCAAGGCCAGGCCAGGCCAGGCCAGGCCAGGCCAGGCCAGGGGCCAGGCCAGGGCCAGGCCCTAGGCCAGGCCAGGCCAGGCCAGGCCAGGCCTAGGCCAGGGCCTTGGCCAGTGCCAGGCCAGGCCGGGCCAGGGCCAGGCCAGGGCCAGGCCAGGCCAGGCCAGGCCAGGCCAGGCCAGGCCAGGGCCAGCCAGGGCCAGGGCCAGGCCCAGGCTAGGGCCAGGCCTAGGCCAGGGCCAGGGGCCAGCCAGGCCAGGCCAGGCCAGGGCCAGGCCAGGGGCCAGGGCCAGGCCAGGCCAGGGCCAGGGCCAGGCCAGGGTGGCCAGGCCAGGCCAGGCCAGGGCCAGGCCGGGCCAGTGCGCTGGCCAGGCCAGGCCAGGCCAGGCCAGGCCAGGGCCAGGGACTAGGTCAGGGCCAGGGCCAGGGCCAGGCCAGGCCAGGCCAGGCCAGGCCAGGCCAGGGGCCAGGCCAGGCCAGGCCCCAGGGCCAGGGGCCAGGCCCAGGGCCAGGCCAGGCCAGGCCAGAGCCAGGCCAGGCCCAGGTCAGGCCAGGCCAGGCCAGGCCAGGCCAGGCCAGGCCAGGGCCAGGCCAGGCCAGGCCAGGCCAGGGGGCAGGGCCAGGCCAGGCCAGGCCAGGCCAGGGCCAGGCTAGGCCAGGCCAGGGCCAGGCCAGGCCAGGCCAGGCCAGTGCCAGGCCGCCCAGGCCAGGCCAGGCAGGCCAGGCCAGCAGGGCCAGGGCCAGGCCAGGCCAGCCAGGCCAGGCCAGGCCAGGCCAGGTGCCAGGCCAGCCAGGGCCAGGCCAGGCCAGGCCCAGGCCAGGCCAGGCCAGGCCAGGCCAGGCCAGGTCAGGCCAGGCCAGGCCAGGAACAGGCCCAGGCCCAGGGCCAGGCCAGGCCAGGCCAGGCTGAGTGCGGGCCAGGCCAGGGCCAGGCCAGGGCCAGGCCAGACCCAGGCCAGGCCAGAGCAGGCCAGTGAAAATAGGCCAGGGCCAGGCCAGGCCCGGCCAGGCTCAGGCCAGGCCAAGGCCAGGGCCAGGCCAGGCCTAGGCCAGGGGCCAGGCCAGGCCCAGGCCAGGGCCAGGCCAGGCCAGGCCAGGCCAGGCCAGGGCCAGGCCAGGCCAGGCCCAGGCCAGGGCCAGGCCAGGCCAGGCCACGGCCTGGGCCAGGGCCAGGCCAGGCCAGCCCAGGCCAGGCCAGGGCCAGCCAGGCCAGGCCAGGCCAGGCCAGGCCAGCGCCAGGCCAGGCCAGGGCCAGGCCAGGGCAGGCCAGGCCAGGCCAGGCCAGGGCCAGGCCAGGCCAGGCCAGGCCAGGGCCAGGCCAGGCCAGGCCAGGGGCCAGGCCTGGGCCAGGCCAGGCCAGGCCAGGCCAGGCCAAGGCCAGGCCAGGCCAGGCTCAGGCCAGAGCCAGGCCAGGCTGAGGCCAGGCCAGGCCAGGTCAGGCCAGGCTGGGCTGGCCAGGCTATGCTGGGGCCTGGGCTCAGGAACTGGCCAGGCCAGGCCAGGGCCAGGCCAGGCCAGGCCAGGCCGGGCCAGGCCAGGCCAGGCCAGCCAGGGCCAGGCCAGGCCAGGGCCAGGCAGCCTAGGCCAGGCCAGGCCGGGCCAGGCCAGGGCCAGGCCAGGCCAGGGCCAGGCCAGGCCAGGCCAGGCCAGGGCCAGGCTCGCAGGCCACGCCAGGGCCGGCTAGGGGCCAGGCCAGGCCAGGGCCAGGCCAGGCCTAGGCCAGGCCAGGGCCAGGCCAGGCCAGGCCAGGCCGGGCCAGGCCAGGCCAGGCCTTAGGCCAGGGCCAGGCCAGGCCAGGCCAGGCCAGGCCGGCAGGGCTAGGCCAGGCCAGCCAGGCCAGGGCCGGGCCAGGCTAGGTCCAGGGCTAGGCCTAGGCCAGGTCCAGGCTAGGCCAGGCCAGGGCCAGGAGCTGGGGCGGCCAGCCAGCACAGGCCAGCTCAGCCATTGGTCGGGACTGGGGCGGCCGCGCCAGGGGCTGGGATTGTGGCCGTTTAGGTCAGTCAGGAATATGATCAGGTCACGGAGCCGTATTAGGCCAGTCAAATAGGCCAACAGCCAGGCTGTGTCACTGTTGTAACAGGCCCAGGTCAGGCCCAGGCCAGGTCAGGCCAAACTTCAGGCCAGGCCCAGGCCACTCGAGGCTGTAAATAGGCCTAGGCCTGGCACAATGAGATCAGGCCAGGTCAGGCTCAGTCGCCATTCCAGGCTCAGGAGTCAGGAACAGCTGATCTGTCATGAACAGGCCAGGCCAGCCATCAATCTTTAGGCCCAGGGTCAGGAAGAGCCCAGGCCAGGCCCAGGCCAGGCCAGATCAGCCCAGGCCAGGCACAGGCCACCCAGGTCAGGGGGGCCAGGCCTAGGCCTGGGCATACCAGGTGATCAGGCCAGGGGCCAGGGCCAGGGCAGGCCAGGCCAGGGCCAGGGCCAGGCCAGGCCAGGCCAGGCCAGGCCAGGCCAGGCCAGGGGCCAGGGCCAGGCCAGGGCTGGCAGGGCCAGGCCAGGCCAGGCCAGGCCAGGCCAGGCCAGGGCCAGGGCCAGGCCAGGCCAGGCCAGGCAGGCCAGGCCAGGCCAGGCCAGGCCAGGCCAGGCCAGGCCAGGCCAGGCCAGCCAGGCCAGGCCAGGCCCAGGCCAGGGCCAGGCCAGGGCCCAGGCCAGGCCAGCCCAGGCCAGGGGCAGGCAGGCCAGGCCAGGGCCAGGGCCAGGCCAGGCCAGGCCAGGCCAGGCCAGGCCAGGCCAGGCCAGGCCAGGCCAGGCCTTGGCCAGGCCAGGCCAGGCCAGGCCAGGCCAGGCCAGGCCAGGCCAGGGCCAGGCCAGGCCAGGCCCAGGCCAGGCCAGGCCAGGCCAGGCCAGGCCAGGCCAGGCCAGGGCCAGGCCAGGCCAGGCCTGGGGGCAGGCCAGGCCAGGCCAGGGCCAGGCCAGGGCCAGGCCAGGGCCAGGCCAGGCCAGGCCAGGCCAGGCCAGGCCAGGCCAGGCCAGGGCCAGGGCCAGGCCAGGCCAGGCCAGGGCCAGGCCAGGGCCTAGGCCAGGCCAGGCCAGGCAGGCCAGGCCAGGCCAGGCCAGGCCAGGCCAGGCCAGGCCAGGCCAGGCCAGGCCAGGCCAGGCAGGCCAGCCAGGCCAGGGCCAGGCCAGGCCAGGCCAGGCCAGGCAGGCCAGGCAGGGCCAGGGGGCCAGGCCAGGCCAGGCCAGGCCAGGCCAGGGGCCAGGGCCAGGCCAGGGCAGGCCAGGCCAGGCAGGCCAGGCCAGGGCCAGGCCAGGCCAGGCCAGGGCCAGGCCAGGCCAGGCCAGGCCAGGCCAGGCCAGGGCCAGGCCAGGCCAGGGCCAGGGCCAGGCCAGGCCAGGCCAGGCCAGGGCCAGGGCCAGGGCCAGGGCCAGGGGCCAGGCCAGGCCAGGCCAGGGCCAGGGGCAGGGCCAGGCCAGGCCAGGGCCAGGCCAGGGCCAGGGCCAGGCCAGGCCAGGCCAGGGGCCAGGCCAGGCCTGAGCCAGAGCCAGGCCAGGCTGTGCGCAGGCCTAGGGCCGAGGCCAGGGCCATGGACAGATGGCAAAGCCAATGCCATGTACAGGGCCAGGCCAAACTAGTCTTAGGCCGGCCAGGCCAGCACAGGCCAGGCCAAGGGCCGTGGCCAGTGCAGGGCCAGGCCAGGGCCAGGCCCAGGCCCAGGCTGAGCTTCGGCCAGTGTCAGGCCAGGCCAGGGCCGGGCAAGGCCAGGGCCTAAGCCTGGGGGGGCCAGGACCTCCAGGACCAGGGGGGGTCAGGGTCAGGCCTAGGCCAAGGTTACATTAGGCTAGCGCTAGCCCTAGTGCGCTACCAGGCCAGGGCCAGGCCATGGCCAGGCCACCAAGCCAGTGCCAGGGCCAGGAGACAGGGCCAGCCGGCCAGGCCAGGCCAGGTCAGCCGCCAGCGCTCAGCGCTGGGGCTGGGGGGGCCAGGGCTGGGACTGGGGCCAGCCCTACGTCAGGGCCAGTGCCAGGCCAAACACAGGCCTGGGCAACCCAGGCCAGGCCAGGCCAGGCCAAGGCCTGGCCGAGGCCAGGATCAGGCCAGGCCAGGCCAGCCCAGGGCCAGGGCCAGGCCTTGGGGCTAGGCCAGGTGGCCAGGACTCCTGATCAGGCCAGGCCAGGCTAAACAAAATAGCCCAGGGGCTTCAGGACTAGGCTAGGGCTCAGGCCTTCACTCACTACGGCAAGGCTTAGTGCCAGGTTAGGCCATTGTTGTGCCATGGACCTGTGGTCAGGCCCAGGCCAGGCCTAGTCAAACAAATAGTGCTTAGTGCCAGGCCTGTGCCATCCAGGCCAGGAACAGCCCAGCCGAGGTCAGGCCAGGCCAGAGCTGGGCCAGGTCAGCCCAGGGCCAGGACTCGTGGCCAGGGCTACGCCAGAGCTGGTGCTAGGCCTAGGTCAGGCCGCCAGGCCAGGGAGTGCAATGACCAGGCCTAGGCAAGGGAAAGCCTAGGCCAGGCCAGGCCATGTCAGGCCAGGCACAGGCCTAGGCCAGGGGTCATTGTTAGGCCATTGTCCGGGCCATGACAGGCCCCAGGAATCAGGGCCCAGCCAGGGCCAGCGGATAGGCCAGGTCCAGGGCCAGGGCAACGGCCAGTGCCTCAGCAAGTCATGGCTAGGCCAGATCTGGCCGGGCAGTGGACAGGCCGAGGCCTGGGGGGGTCACATGTCAGCGGATCTTCAGCGCCGCTGCCAGGCCAGGCACCTGTGTCACGCCAGGCCAGAAAAGGCCCAGGCCAGGGCCACGCAAGAGCCAGGCCAGGCCAGGCCAGGGCCAGGCCAGGCCAGAGCCACCCCTAGGCAATGCCATGCCATGCCAGCACTAGGCCACGCCCAGGCCAGGGCCTAGGTCGGGGGGGGCTAGGGCCAGGACTGGGAGCCAAAGCCAGGCCAGGGCCGGGACCAGGCCAGGCCTGGGCCAATGCCAGGCCCAGGGCAAGACCAGGCCTAGGCCAGGGGGGGCCTAGGTCAGGCCCAGGGGCGGGCGGCAGGCCAGGTCGCGGGCCTCTGGCCAGGCCAGGCCAGGCCTACCAGGCCAGGCCCAGGTCAGGCCCAGGCCAGCTGCCAGGGTCAAAGTGAGCCGAGGATCTGGCCTACGGTCAGGATCAGGCCAGGGCCTAGGATCAGGCCAAGGCAGGCTCAGGTCACGTTTGTGACTAGGCCAGGGGAGGCTGGGCTCTGGTGGCCTGGGCCGAGGACGGGGCTAGGGCTGACTGGGCCTAGTGCTGGGATCAGGCTGAGCTCTAGGCCTAGGCCAGGCTAGAGAGGCTCAGTCAGACAGAGGCAGGGCTAGGATTTCAAGGCTGGGGGGGGCTAGTGTTAGGCTAGGTTAGGTCCAACAAAAATGTACCCAGGCCACGGCTAGCGTTAGGCTAGCATTAGCACTGGCTGCCACTCACAGGGCTCTGGGCCAGGACTAGAGCGATGCCAGGCTAGCAAGCTAGGTCCAGCCCAGCCCAAGGGCCAGGCCAGGCCAGGCTAGCCTTGGGGCTGGGTCCAGGGCTGAGGCCAGTTCAAGCCTGGAGATCAGTCAGGCCATTGCTGACTGCGGTGGCTCTAGAGTCAGCCCAGACCATGGCCAGGCCGTGGCCAGAGCCAGGCCTGAAAACAGGCTGGGCCTAGGTGTCAGGCCTTAAGTACGAGTGCCAGGCCAGGCCGGGATCAGGCCAGGCCGAACCTGGGGGGGGCAGACTCGTCAGGCCAGGGCCAGGCCAGGCCAGGGGCCAGGCCTAGGCCTAGGTCAGGCCAGCCGCTTCCACGGCCAGGCCAGGGCCAGTGCCAGGCCCAGGCCAGGTGGGCCGGCCAGCCTAGCCAAGTCAGATCAGGCGGCCAGTGAGTGACTCCATGTCAGGGCCATGCCTCTGTTAACCTGCCAGGAAGACAAGCCAGGCCAGGCCAGGCCAGGCTAGGCCAGAGCCACAGCCAGTGGCCAGGCCAGGGCCAGCGCCAGGTCCGGGCCAGGCCAGACACGCTGCTTCAGGCCTAGAAGACGTTTCAGGCTGAAAATAGGCCAGTGCCAGGTCAGCCTAGGGCAGGCCTGGCCAGACAAGCAAAGGCCAGGGCAAAAGATGGCCTGGGCCGGGCTAGGGCAGGGCCTGCTAGTGCCGGGCCAGCCAGGTAGACTTTGGCCAGGCCAGGCTAGGCAGGTCAGGCCAGCCAGGGCCAGGCCAGCCCAGGCCTAGGGCAGGTAGGCAAGGCCTAGGACAGGGCCAGCGGGCCAGGCTAGGCCAGGCCAGGCCAGGGTAGGGCCAGGCAGGCCAGGCCAGCCAGGGCCAGGCCAAGGCCAGGGCCAGGCCAGGCCAGGCCAGGCCAGGCGGGGCAGGGCCAGGCTAGAGCCGGCCAGGCCAGGGCCAGGCTTAGGCCAGGCCAGGCCAGCCAGGCAGGCCAGGCCAGGCCAGGCCAGGTCAGGCCAGCCACAATAGGCCAGACCAGGGCCAGGCCTAGGCGAGGCCAGGGCAGGCCAGGCCAGGGGCGAGCCAGCCAGGGCCAGGCCACGCCAGGCCAGGCCAGACCAGGCCAGGCAAGCCAGGCAAGCAGGCCAGGCCAGGCCAGGGCCAGACCAGGCCAGGGCCAGGCCAGGCAGGCCAGGCCCGGCCAGGCCAGGGCAGGGCCCAGGCCAGGCCAGGCAGGCCAGGGGGCCAGCCAGGCCAGGGCCAGGCCAGAGGCCAGGCCAGGCCAGGCCAGAGGCCGGGCCAGGGCCAGATGGGCCAGGCCAGGCCAGGCCAGGGGCAGGGCCAGGGCCAGGCCAAGGCCAGGCTCAGGGCTCAGGCCAGGCCGGACAGGCCAGGCCAGACCAGGCTAGACCAGGCCAGGGCCAGGCCAGCCCTAGCGCCAGCCCAGGCCAGGCCAGGCCAGGCCTGGCTAGGCCGGCCAGGGCCAGGACCAGGCTAGGCCAGGCCAGGCCACACCACCCAGGGCCAGGACAGGCTGGCCTAGGCCAGGAGGCCAGGGACATGGCCAGGTCAGGCCAGGCCAGGCCAGGGCCTGGGCCTAGTGTCAGGGCTGGGACTGACAAGAAAGCCAGCCCAGACTAGGCCAGGGCCGAACTCCAAAATAGACTACGGTCAGGCCAGGGCCAGGCCAGGCCCAGGCCGCGCCGCCCAGGCCAGGCCTAGGCCCCAGTGCCAGGCCCAGGCCAGGCCGGCCAGCTTCCAGGATCAGACTCCCCCATGTCAGGCCAGGCCTGGGCAAACAGGACAGTCCACCCCAACACCTTAGGTCAGGAAGCCAGCCAGGCCAGGGCCAGGCCAGGGCCAGAGCCGGCCTGTGCCAGTGCCAGGCCAGGCCAGGGCCAGGTCCGGCCAGGCCACGCCATGTCAAGCCTAGGCCTAGAAGATGGCCTAGGCCAGGATCAGGCTCAAGGTGCCACTGCCACACTGCATGGCCAGGAGCCAGGGCCAGGCCAGCCCAGGTCAGGGCCTCTGGCCCAGGCATGGCCAGGCCAGGCCAGGGGCCAGGGTGGAGGAGGAAGGAAAGGAGTAGCCCAGGATCAGGGCCAGGGCCGCCAGTGCCAGGCCTATGCTCCCGGCCAGGCCAGGGGGGGGCCAGGGCAGGGCAGTGGCAGGGGGCGCCAGGATAGGAACTAGGCTAGGCCAGGGCCAGGCCAATCTAGGCCAGGGCCAGTGCTGGGGCCTAGGCCAGGCACAATAGGCCATGGCCAGGTGAGGCACAGGGTCACGGCCAGGCTAGCCAAGGCCAGCCAGGGCCAGGCCAGTGCCAGCGTGCCAGGCCTAGGCCAGGATCACCGTCAGGCAGTGCCGGGAGCAGAGGCTAGGCCAGAGCACGGGCCAGGCCAGGATCAGGGCACCAATGCCAGGCCAGGTCAGGCCATTCAGGCCAGCCTCTAAAGCCAGGCTCAGGGGGCCAAAGCCAGTGCCAGGCCAGGCGATAACAGTGCCAGGCCAGGCCTCAGGCCAGGTCCGTACATAGTCAGAGCCAGGCCCAGGCCAGGGCCAGGCCAGGCCAGGCAGGGGCAGGGCAGCAGCCAGGCCAGGCCAGGCCAGGCCAGGCCTAGGGAACAGGCCAGGCCAGGCCAGGGCCACCAGGCTAGGCCAGGCAGGGCCAGGCTACGGCAGGCCAGGCCAGGGCCAGGGCCAGGGCCAGGGCCAGGCCAGGCCAGGTTTTCAGGGCCCAGCCACGCCAGGCCAGTCCAGGGCCAGGCTTGGGGCCCAGGTAGGGCCGGGGCCAGGGTGGCCAGGGCTAGGCCAGACCAGGCCAGGCCAGTCAGACTAGGCCAGGCCAGGGCCAGGGCAGTGGCCTAGGCCAGGCTAGGCTAGGCCAGCCAATACTAACAAGGCCTAGGCTGGGCTTGGCCAGGCCAAGCTCAGGGTTAAGCCAGGCTTAGGCTAGGCCTAATCAGGCTAGGCCAGCAATAGGCCCAGGCCAGACCAGGCCTGGCTGGGTAGGCCAGGGCCAGGGCCAGGTCGGCTAGGGCTAAGCTAGGGCTAGGGGCCAGGGCTAGGCCAGGGCCAGGCCAGGTCAGCGGCCAGGCCAGGATAGCTCCTGGCGCCATGGCCAAGGCCAAGGTCGCTCTAGGCTAGGGCCAGACTAGGGCCATGGACCTAGGAAACTGGCCAGGCCGGGGGCCAGGACAGGGGTGCACGGCCGGCCATTGGGCTGGACTCCAGGCTCAGGCTCAGGACTGGTCGAGGTCAGCCTAAATGGACAGGCCAGGGCCAGGACTAGGCAGCTTATAGGCCAGGCCAGGCCAGGGCAGGCAGGGCCCAGCCAGGGCAGGCTGGACAGGCCAGGGCCAGGGCTAGGCCTAGGCAGTCGGGGCAGGAGGCCAGGAAGGCAGGCACTCAGGCCACGCCAGGCAGCCAGCCAGACAGGCCTAGGCCAGAACATAGGCCAGGTCCGGCGCTAGGCAGCAATCAGGCCTAGGCCAGGCCAGGCCAGGCCAGGGCCAGGCCAGGCCAGGCCAGGCCAGGCTGGCCACCAGGCCAGGGCCAGGCCACGGCAGCCAGGCTTCAGGCCAGGCCAGGCCCAGGGGCCTCGTTGTGTCAGTCAACAGGCCAGGCCAGGCAGGCTGGCGCCAGTAGCGAGCAACAAATTAGGCTGGCAGGGAGGACCAGTGCGGGAGCGGGCAGGCCACTGCGACAGCTATGGGGCCAGGTCCATCAGCTACTGGGGCTGTCAGCCAGGCCAGGGCCAGTGCGGGACGGCCAGGAAGACATAGGCCCAATGCCAAACAGGCAGGCCGGGGGGCCAGACATGGCCAAAGGCCGGACCAGGCTAGAGCCAGACCCAGGCCAAAGGGCCAGGCTAGGCCAGGCGCCACCCCAGGCCTAAGCCAGGGACTAGAGCGCGACCAGGCCGGGCTGAATCAAGCTAGGGGCCATCAGGCCAGCCTAGGGCCAGGGCTCTGGGTCGGGGAGGCCAGGCCAGGCCGCCAGGCCAGGCCGGCCAGGCCAGGCCACACAGGGCCGGCCAGGCCAGGTCAACCCAGGCCAGGGCCAGGCCCGGCCAGGCCAGGGCGGGCCAGGGCCAGGCCAGGGCCAGGCCAGGCCAGGGCCAGGCCAGACCAGGCCAGGCCAGGGGCCAGGGCCAGCCCAGGCCAGCCAGAGGCTCCCAGGCCAGGCCAGGTCAGGGCCAGGCCAGGGCCAGGCCAGGGCCGGGCCAGGCCCGGGGCTCAGGGTGGGCAGGCCAGGGCCAGGCTAGGCCAGGCCAGGCCAGGCCTAGCTGCAGGCAGGCCAGGCCGCCAGGCCAGGCCAGGCAGGCCAGGCCAGGCCAGGCCAGGGCTAGGGCCAGGCCAGGCCAGGCCAGGCCAGGCCAGGCCAGCCAGGCCAGGCCAGGCCAGGGCCAGGCAGGCCAGGACAGCCCTGGCCAGGCTAGGACAGCGCCAGGCCAGTGGCCAGGCCAGGCGAGGCCGGGTCAGGCCAGGCCCAGGCCAGGCCAGGGCCACGGGCCAGGGCAGGGCCAGGCAGCTGTGCCCGGCAGGCCTAGGTCAGGCCAGGCCGGGCTCAGGGCCAGGCCAGACCAGGCCCAGCACAGGCCAGGCCAGGGCCAGGCCAGGCTGGGCCAGGCCAGGCCAGCCAGGCCAGCCAGGCCAGGCCACGCCCGGGCCCAGGCCAGGCCAGCCCTAGGCCAGGCCAGGGCCAGGCCCTGGTGGGTCAGGCCAGGCCAGGCCCAGGTAGGCCAGTGCTAGGCCCAGGCCAGGCCAGGCTAGGCAGGGCCAGGCCAGGCCAGGCCTAGGCCAGGCCAGGCCAGCCAGGCCAGGCCAGGCCCGGCCAGGCCAGGACCAGGGCCGGGGGCAGGCCAGGGCCCGGCCAGGGCCAGGCTCAGGCCTGGGGCCAGGGCCAGGCCAGGCCAGGCCAGGCCAGGCTGGGGCCAGGCCAGGCCAGGCCAGGGCTCGCAGGCCTCAGGCAGGGGCCTGGGCCAGGGCCAGGGCCAGGCCAGGCCAGGCCAAGGCCAGGCCAGGCCAGGGCCTGGGGCCAGGCCAGGCCAGGGCAGGCCAGGGCCAGGCTCAGGCCTAGGCCAGGCCGAGGCCAGGCCAGGCCCAGGCCCAGGCCACGCCAGGCCAGGGCCAGGCCAGGACAGGCCAGGGCCAGGGCCAGGCCAGGGCCAGGCCAGGGCCAGGCACAGGCCAGGCCAGGCCAGGCCAGGCCACGGCAGGGCCAGGCCAGGACAGGCCAGGCCTAGGCCAGGCCTAGGGCCTGGCCTGGGCCAGGCCTAGGGCCAGGGCAGGGGCCAGCCGCCAGGTCAGGCCAGGGCAGGCAGGCCAGGGCCAGGGCCAGGCCAGGACAGGCCAGGCCTAGGGCCCAGGTCCAGGGCTCAACCCAGGCCAGGCCTGGGCCCTAGGCCAGGGCAGGTTGGCCTGGTCAGGCCAGGCCAGGGCCAGGCCAGGCCAGTGGGCCAGGCAGGGCCACAGGGCCAGGCAGGCCAGGCCAGGCTTAGGGCCAGGCTAGGCCAGGCCAGGTCAGGGGTAGGCCAGGGCCTAGGCCACTAGGCCAGGCCAGATCAGGCCTAGGGCCAAGCCTGGCCAGGTCTGGGTCAGAGCCAGGGCTGGGACAGGGGCTGGGCATCAGGTCAGGGCAGGGGCTAGGCCTAGGCCAGGTAGGCCAGGCTCTAGGGGCCAGGCCAGGCCGGGCCAGGCCAGGCCAGGGCCAGGCCAGGGCCAGGCCTGCCTAGGCCAGGCAGGCCAGGCCAGGCCAGGTGCCAGGCCAGGCCAGGGCCAGTGCCAGGCCAGGCCAGGGGAGGCCAGAGCCAGGCCGGGCAGGCCAGGCCAGGCAGGCCAGGCCAGGCCAGGGCCAGGGCCAGGCCAGGCCAGGGCCAGGCCCGGGCTAGGCCAGGCAGGCCAGGGCCAGGCAGAAGCCAGGGCCAGGCCGGGGCAGGCCAGGCCTGGGCCAGGCCAGGCCAGGGCCAGGCAGGCCAGGCCAGTACAGGCAGGCCAGGTCAGGTGAGGGCTAGGCTAGGCCAGGCCAGGGGCAGGCCAGGTCAGGCCAGGCCAGGTCAGGTGCCAGAGTCAGGCCAGGCCATGGGCTGGCCAGCTCAGGGCCAGGCCAGGCCAGGCCAGGAGCCAGGCTAGGGCCAGGTCAGGAGCCTAGGGCCAGGGCCAGGCCAGGCCAGGCCAGGGCCAGTAAAGCCAGGCCAGGCCAGGCCAGGCCTTGTGGGCCGGTCCAGGCCGAGGTCAGGGGCAGGCCTGAGATCAGTCAGGCCATTGCCGGGATCAAAAAAGTGCAATAGAGCCAGTCAGGACATGGCTAGGGGCTGGGAATGTTAGGACCAGGGGGAGGCTGGGCTGGCCTGTACAGGTGGGATGAGTGCTGAGCCAGGCCGTGACTAGGCCAGGGCCGAATCAAATGACTACCTGGGGGCCAGGCCAGGGCTAGGCCAGGCCAGGGTCAGTCTGGTTCTCCTCCTGGTGTCAGGCCAGGGCCAGTGCCAGAGCCCAGGTCTGGGGAGGCGGGGCCAGTCTCAGGCCAGACTTGGCGGTCAGGCCAGCCTACAAGCCAGGCTGAAATTGAGATCACAAAAGCGCTGTTGACTGTAGTGCCTAGAGCCGGGGCTGGGCATGGGCCATGGTCAGGGCCATTTCAGGCTTGCGGCCAGGCCTGGGCCTAAGTCAGGCCGACTGGGGCCAGGACTAGGCCGGGATCAGGCCAGGCCAGGCCAGGCCAGGCCTAGGCACTCAGAGCCAGCCAGGGGCCAATCTCCAGAGCCAGAGTCAGCCAGGCCAGCCAAGACAGCAGGGGTTGTGCGTCTTGGCAGGCCTTGTACCAGCCAGCCCAGTGCCCAGTACCAGGCCAGGCCAGGCCCAGGCCGCCAGGGCCAGCCCAGATCAGTGTCAGCTGGGGCCATGGGCGCAGCATCGCCAGGCCAGAGTCCGGGGCCAGGGCCAGATCATGGCCGGGTGCCAGGCCAGGCCAGGCTGGGCCCAGGCCCAGCCTGGGGGGGCCAAAGTGCCAGGACTGCAGCCAGGCCAGGCCAGGCCAGGGCCGAGTGCCAGGCCAGGCCTCTGCGCCAGGTCCGTGACAGGCCAAAGCCAGCGCCCAGGCCAGGCCAGGCCAGGCCCAGGCCAGGCCCAGGCCAGGCCAGGCCAGGCCAGGCAACGGCCAAGCCAGGCCACGCCCACCCCTTGTGGCCCAGGCTCAAAGACGCCTCCAGGCCACAGCTCGACGGCCAGGCCAGGCCACCAGCAAGCCAGGCCAGAGTGTCAGGCCAGTGCCAGGCCTAGGCCAAGAGTCAGGCTGGGGCTCCAGCAGCCAGGCCAGGCCATGCCCTGGGGGCAGGGCCAGGGCCTGGGCCAGGACTGGGAACGGGGCCTGGCCTCGCTTGGGCTCAGTCAGTTTCAGGCCAGGGCCAGGGGCAGGGCCCAGGGGCCAGGCCAGGTCAGGGCCAGGCCAGGCCGCCCTAGGTCACGCCAGTGCCACGCTTCGCGCCAGGCCACGGCCAGGTCACCACCTGCCAGGGCTGTGGCCTGTGTAGGCCGTGTACTGTGGTCAGCATCAGCGCAGGGCCGGCCGTGGCTTCGCCAGGCCAGGCCAAAGACTTCAGGGCCCAGGACGGGGAAATAGGCCTAATGCCAGGCCAGTGCTAGGAGCAGTGCGCAGTGGACAGAGGCAGGCTGGCTCGCAGACTAGGTTGGGGGGCTGCAGGGGCCATGCCAAAGCCAGGCGCGGCAGGCAGACGGGCAGCAGCAGTACCCAGGTCAGGCCGTGACAAGCCAGGCGGGCATGTTGTCGTCACGCGTCAGGGCCAGGGCAGGCCAGGCCATGCGCTCGCCCGGCGGGGCGGTCACTGCCCAGGGCCCAGTGCCAGGCCTACTATCAACGCACAGCCTGGTCAGGCCTGGGGGGGGCCACAGGCCTATGGCCAGGGGCTGCCAGGCCAGGACAGCACAGGCAGGGCAGCATGGTCAAAGCCAGACAGGCCAGTGGGCCGTGCCAGGTCAGGGCCTAGGCCCAGGTCAGGCCAGTGCAGAGCCAGTGCCAGGGCCAGACAGGTTAAAAATAGCCAGCGCCAGGCCAGGCCTATGGTCAGCACTCAGCGGCCAAGACAAGGCCACAGGACTCAGACTAGGCACAGAGCCAGCAGCTACAGCCGGGCGCTAGGCCAGGGGTCAGGTCAGAGACAATTAGGAAGCCAGAGCCACGGCCCAGGGAGGCATAGGGCAGCGTTACCAAGCCAGGGGGGGCAGTGCCAGGCCAGGTCCAGGGCCAGGCCAGGCAGCCTAGGGCGGCAGGGCCAGGTTAGGCGTCATGAGCTCAGGCCTAGCTGCCAGGTGGTGGATAGGGGCAGGCCGGGTCAGGCCAAGGGCTTGTGGCCAGGGCAGGGCAGGCCTGGGCCAGATCACCTGACAGGCAGGTGCAGTGAGGCCAAATGCACGCGGCACAGCGCCAGGCCAGGCCCAAATAGCGCGTCAGGTCAGGCCAGGCCGCTGCCAGGTCAGGCCAGGCCCAATAGGCCAGGACCAGGCCAGGCCTGGCCTAGGCCAGAGCCAGGCCAGCGCCAGGCCAGCCTCACCCCAGGCCTAGGCCAGAAGAGGCCTTAGGCCAGGCCGTGGGGCCAGGGGGGGGCCAGGGCAGGGCCAGGGCTCAGGCCTAGGCCGGGCAGGATCCCGTCTAGGCCAGGGGCAGGGGCGGGTCTGGCCAGAGCCAGGCCAGGCCAGTGCCAGGCCATGGGGGCCAGGGCCAGCCCAGGTCACGCCAGTGCCAGGCCAAAGTGCCAGGCCATGGTCAGGCCTTCATCGCCTGCACAGGCCTGTGGCCAGGCCAGGCTGCTACCAGTGCCACTCATGCCACGTTTGTAATAGGCTAGGCCAGGCAAGGGCCAGTGCTGGAGGCTAGGCCAGGCTGGGACTGGGGTCAGTGGGGGGCGGCGAGCTCAGGGGCTGGGCTTAGGCTTGTGGCTTGTGGCTAGGATTAGGCTGAGGTTAGGTTAGGTTTAGGTCATTTAGGTTAGGTTAGGTTGGGGTTAGCTAGGGCTGGGGTAAGGTTAGGCTAGGTTAGGCTGGTGCTAGGAAGGGGGGTTTACGGTGAGGGCTTAGGTCACGGTTAGGTTAGGGTTAGGTTAGGTTATGGTCTCGGCTATGATATGGCTCTAGATCTAGGCTATGCTAGGCTAGATAGGCCAGGGCCAGGCGCTAGGTTAGGGATAGTGTTTAGTGTTATGGTTAGGAATTAGAGTTAAGGGTAAATGACAGGCCAGGAATAAAATAGCCCAGGACAGCAGCCAGGGCCGTGCCAGACAGGACCAGGCAGAGGCCAGGTCAGGCCTTAGGCCAGGCCAGGCCCCAGGCCAGGCCGAGGCTGGCCGAGCTTCACCACATGCCAGGTCCGGCCAGGCCAGGCCAGAATTTGTACCAGCCAGGCCAGGCCATGCGCTTGCCAGGCAGGGTCACACTGTGGCCATGGTTCTGATAGGCCAGAAAAGGCCAAACATCAACACAGGCTTCATTGGCTGCAGCCAGGCTAGGCCAGGTCAGGCCAGGCTGGTGACCTAGGTCAGTAGCCAGGTCATTGGTCAGGCCAGGGCTAGGATCAGGTCAGGCCAGGGCCAGGCCGGGGGCAGGCCAGGGCCAGGCCAGGGTCAGGGCCAGTGGCCAGGTCTATGGCCTGGGCCTGGTCTGGGGTCAGCCTGGGGCCAGGGCTGGGCCAGGCCAGGCCAGTTTAGGGCCTAGGGGTCAGGCCTGTTGCCAGGCCTTAGGTTTCAGGCCGGGACAAGGGCCAGGTTTAGGCTCAGGCCAGGTGCCAGCTCTTCGGGCCTCATTTCAGGGCAAATGGCAGGCCAGGCTCAGGCTTTTATGGCAGGCCAGGGTCAGGCCAGGCCAGGCCAGGCCACGGCCAGGCCAGGCCAGGGGGCTGGGCCAGGCTCAGGTCAGGCCAGAGCCAGCCCACCCCGCAAGCCTAGGCCAGGGCAGGCTAGGTTAGACCAGGCCAGGGCTAGGCCAGGCCATGGCCAGGCGGGCAGGGGCCAGGGCTGGGGGCCAGGACTGGGACTGGGGTCTGGCTGATCTGCGCTGGGGTCAGGAGGGGCCGACTGTCTCAGGCCAGGCCAGGCCAGGCCTAGGCCAGGGCTGCTGCTGGTCTTAGGCCAGGCCAGGCCAGGTCAGGCCAGCAGAGCCGCGCCAGGCCAGGCCAGCGGTGGCCAGGCTCCCAGGCCTGGCGGCGGTCAGGATGGCCCAGGTCGCGCCCGGCCAGGCCAGGCTACCGCGCCAGGGCCAGAGGCCAGGCCAGGCCGCCCAGGCTCCAGGCCGCGAGCCAGGGCCAGGCCTAGGGCAGGCCAGGCCAGGCCAGGCTGGCGCTAGGGCAGGGCCAGGTCGGGGGCCAGGGCCGTGGGACGGGGCCTGGGCTTGGCCAGCCTGGGGCCAGGGTTCGGGCCAGGAGGGCCAGGGCCAGGCCCGGGCCAGGCCTAGCCGCCCGTCAGGCCTGCTGGGCAGGCCAGGCCAGCGCCAGGAGCCTAGACCAGGGCTCAGGCCAGGCCAGGGCCCCAGGTCAGGCCAGGCCAGCCTAGGCCAGGGCCAGTGCCAGGTCACGGCCAGGCCAAGGAATAATGCCTGGCTCAGGCCAGAGCCAGCAGTGGCCAGGCCAGGCCAGGCCAGGGCTCCACGCCTTGGCCAGAACAGGCCACGGTAGAGGCCAGGCCAGGCCAGGCCACGTCCGGCCAGGACAGGGCCAGGCCAGCCTAGGCCTAGGCTGAGCCGTGAGGCCAGGGCCTAGGCCTCAGAGAGGCTTCAGGCCAGACTAGGCCAGACTAGGCCAGGTCACGGAAGGGCCTTGGGCTGGGCCAGGCTAGGCTGGTCAGGCCTAGGCCAGAGCCTGGCTCAGTGTCAGTGCAAGGCGGCCTAGGCCAGGCCAGGGCTCCAGGCTCATAGCATTGCCAGGCCAGGGCCGGAGGCCTTGAGGTCAGGCTGACAGGGCCAGTCAGGCCAGGGAACCCAGGCCAGGCCTAGGCTGCCAGCGCAGGCTTGGGTCAGGCCAGGCCAGGGGCCGTACCCAGATTGCAGGCACAGGCCAGCACAAGTCAGGGCAGGCCAGGGCCTAGGTCAGGCCAGGCCAGGCCAGGGCCAGACTAACCAGGCCAGGGCCAGGCCTAGGCCAGCACTAGGCCAGGCCAGTGCTGGGCCAGGCCCTAGGCCACACGTTTTGTAGGCCGGGACAGGGCCAGTGGCCAGTGCCGGGAACAGGGGCCTAGGCCGGGGTCAGGGCAGGGCCTCAGGCCTGGCCAGGCCAGCCAGGGGCCAGGCCAGGCCCAGGCCAGGGCCAGAGCCAGCTGCCAGGGCTAGGCCAGCCAGTGCCAGGCCAGGCCAGTGTGCCAGGACTCCAGGCCAGGGCTAGAGGCAGAGCCAGGCCATGCCAGGCCAGGCCAGGCCAGGCCTGCCATCCGCAGGCCTGAGGTCAGAACAGGCCTCAGAGCCAGGACAGGCCAGGTCAGGCCCAGGGGCCAGGTCAGGGCGGGCTCAGGCCAGCCTACCAGGCCGGGCCAGGGCCAGGCCAGCTGGCCAGGCCAGCAGCCAGAGCCAGGCCAGGGGCCAGTGTTCAGGTCAGGCCGGCCTTAGGCCTACGCCATAGCCAGGCCAGGCCCAGGCCAGGCCAGGCCTAGGCCAGGGCGCGGCTAGGGCCAGAGCCAGGCCAGGCCGGGACTGGGCTATGCCAGGCTACTGGGCGGGCCTAGGTCAGGTTAGGCCAGGTCTCGGGGCCAGAGCAGGCCAGGGCTAGGCCAGTGCCAGGCCAGTCAGGCCCAGGTCAGGCCAGGGCCAGGCCAATGCCAACGCCAAGCCAGGCTAGGTAGTGCCAGGCTAGGCTAGGCCAGGCTAGGCCAGGGCCAGGCTAGGTTAGCCTCAGTATGACAGGGCATAGGCTAGCCTAGGCCTAGGTTAGGCTTAGGCAAGGGCCAGGGTAAGAGTTCTAGGCTTAGGCCAGTGCTAAGGCTAGGTTCAGGTCTAGGAGGCAGGGCTAAGGCTAGGCTATTGCTAGTGTTAAGGCTAGGATAGGGGCTGGTGATGGTCCCAGGTCAGGGGTTTGGCCAGGGTTAGGCGTCTAATAGGTTAGGGTCAAGGCTAGGCTAGGGTTAGGCTATGCCAGGCTTAGCTTTAGGTTAGGGTTATGTGCTTAGGTTTAGGCCACGCAAGCCAGGTTTAGGCTAGCAATGTGCTAGGCCGGTTAGGCCAGCCAGGCCCAGGCTCAGGCCAGGCCAGTGTAGGCCAGGGAAATGGTGTCAGCTGGCCTATGCCAGGGCTGGGGCAGGCTCTAGGTTGTGGCCTACTGTTAGGCCAGGCCAGGCCAGGCTCCAGCAAGTCAGGGCCAGGCTGTTAGGCTAGTGTCAGGACCAGGTCAGGGCCAGGCCAGGCCAGTGCTAGTGACAGGGCTAGGGCCGGGAGAGGCGGGCTAGGCCAGGGCCAGTGCCTAGGCCAGGCTGGGATACTGGCCATGGCCTTGGCTAGGGTAGAGCTTTAGGCCAGGGCTGGGTAGGCCAGGGCCAGGCTAGGCCAGGCCAGGCCCGAGGCCAGGCCAGTGCCAGGTACAGCCAGAGCCAGAGCCAGGCCTAGGCCAGGCCAGGCCAGTCAGGCCCAGGCCTAGGTCAGGGCCACTGTCCAGGCCTAGGCTAGGTTTTTGCCAGGCTAGCCTAGGGCCTTAGGCGTTTGTAGCTAGGGCCAGGGCTAGGCTTAGGGCTAGAGCCAGGCTAGGTAGTCCGGCCTGTCCGGCTAGGGCTAGGGTCAGGCCAGAGTTAGGGCCAGGCTAGGCCCAGCCACCGGCCTGGCCCTAGGCCAGGCCAGAAAGGTCAGGCCAGGTGGCAGGGTCAGGCCAGGCTTCATTAGGCTTTGGTCACTGAGGTCGCTAGGCTAGGCTAGGTCTAGGTCAGGGTCTGGCCCTGGGCTAGGCCAAGGCTAGGGCCTGGGTCTAGGCCAGGCCATGGGCTAGGCCTGGCTAGGCTCAGTCAGTTCAGGGCAGGTCCTAGGGTCAGGCTCAGGACTAGGCTAGGGCTAGGGTGCAGGCCTGGGCCAGGTTGAGGCTTAAGTAGCCAGCATAGGCCAGAGACCAGAGCTAGGTCAGGCCAGGCTCATCGTGCTAGGCCTTAGCAGGCCAGGTCAGGGCCAGGCAAAGGGGTCAGGCCAGGCCAGGTGCAGGCCAGGCTCAGGCCAGCCTAGAGCCAGGCCAGGGCCGGGCACAGGCCAGGGCCAGTGCCAGGCCAGGCCAGGCCAGAAGGCCAGGCCAGGCCAGGCCTGGCCAGGCCAGGCCAGGCAGGCCAGGCCAGGCCAGGCCAGGCCTCCCCTAGGCCAGGCCAGGCTCAGGCCAGGCCGCCCACCCCAGGCCAGGACAGGGCCAGGCCAGGCCAGTGCCAGGCCAGGCCAGGCCATGGCCAGCCAGGCCAGGCCAGGGCCAGGCCAGAGCCAGGCCAGGGCCAGGGCCAGGCCAGGCCAGGCCAGGTTAGGCCAGGCCTGGCCAGGCCAGGGCAGGCCTGGCCAGGCCAGGCCAGGCCCCGGTCAGGAGCGCAGGCCCAGGTCAGGCCAGGCCTTAGGTCACGCCAGGCCAGCCAGGCCTAGGCCAGGGGCCAGGCCAGGCCTAGCCCAGCGCAGGCAGGCCAGGCCAGGATCAGGCCAGGCTACAGGGGCTGTCGGGGCCAGGCCAGGGCTAGGGGCCAGGCCAGGTCACTGCCAGGCCTGGGCCAGGGGCCAGGCTTCAGGGCCAGGCCAGGCCAGGTTAGGCCAGGCCAGGCGGCTTTAGGCCAGGCCTAGGCCAGGCCAGAGCCAGGCCAGGCCAGGCCAGGCCAGGCCAGGGCCAGGGCCAGGCCAGGGCCAGGCAGAGCCACTGCCAGGGCAAGGCCAGCTTCACGCCCCCCTAGGCCAGAAGAGGCCCCGTTATGGCCAGGGTCAGGGCCAGGCCCAGGCGGCCTTGGCTTTGCCAGGCCAGGCCAGGCCAGGCAGGCCAGTGCCCGGCCAGGGCCAGGCCTGGCCAGGCCGGCCAGGCCAGCACCACCAGGCCCAGGTCAGAAGAGGCCAGGCCAGGCCAGGCCAGGGCCTTGGCCAGGCCAGCAGGCCAGGCCAGGCCAGGTCCAGTGCCAGGCCTGAGTTAGGGCTAGGCCAGGGTTAGCTTCACGGCCAGGCTAGGGCCTGTGCTTTAGGGCCAGATTGAGGGCTAGGGATCAGGATTTGGGAAAGGGCCAGGGTTAGGCTAAGATAGGGTTAGAGATTGAGGCTAGGGGTTACAGCTATGGCTAGGCTTGGATTAGCATTAGCATTAGGGCAACGCCAGGCCAAATTCCAACACTTTCACCAACCTTAACCCAATCCTAACCCTAACCCAAACCCCAACAGGTACCCCTACCCCTACCCCTAACCCTACCCCCAACCCCAAACCTAAATCTTAACCCCAAACCTAACCCAACTCTAACCCTAACCCTAATCCTTACCTTCTCCCTAGGCCTAACAATAACCCTAACCCTATCCCTATACCCTGAACCCTAACCGTAACCCTAACCCTAACCTAACCCTAACCCTAACACTACCCCTAACCCTACCCCCTACCCCTAACCCCTAACCCTAACACTGAGCCAAACCCCAACTATAAGCCCTAACCCCAACCATAACCATAAACCTAAACCTTAACCCCAACCCAAGTCTAACCCTAACCCTGAACCCTAACCCTAACCCTAACCCTAATCCCTAACCCTAACATTAACCCTAAACACTAACCGTAACCCTCAACCATAACGCAAACCTAACACTAAACCCAACCCTAACCCCTAACCCCAAATCTAACCCCAACCCCAACCCCAACCCTAACCCTAACCATATCCCAACTATAACCTAACCCTAACCCAAACCCTATTCTAACCATAACCCCAAACCCAAACCCCTTTCTAACCGTAATCCCAACAGTAACGCTAACCCTAATCCTATCCCTAACCCCAATCCCAACCCTAAACCCAAACCTATCCTAAGCCAAAAATAACCCTAACCGTAAACCTAACAGCAACCCTAACACCAACACCAAACCTAACCCTAACCCTAACTCTAAAACCTAACCTAACCCTAACACTAAACCCCAACCCTAACCCTAGTCTAGCCTTAGCCCTACCCCTAGCGCTCGCCATAGGCTTAACCCATCTTTAGGTCTAACCCTACCCCTAACCTTAACCCTAACCATTAACCCTAAACTCTAACCCTAAAACTAACCCTAACCCTAACCCAAACCCAACCCAAACCTAACGCAAATTAGCAACCCATAAGCCTACACTTACCCCTACCCCCAACCCCAAGCAAACCCTGACCCTAACACAAATGCTAACCCTAACACTAACCCAAACCCCAACAATAACCCCAAACCTAATCCTAATGCTAACCCTAACCCCAACCCCAAAACTAACCCTAACACTAACACTAACCCTATCACTAAACTTAACCCTAAACCCTAACCCTAACCCCAAACCCTAACCCTAACCCCTGACCCTAGCCTAGCCCCAGCCATAGCCCCAACATTAGCCCCAGGCCTAAGCCTATCCTTAGGCCTAACCCCATCACACCCTTAACCCCAACCCCAAAACCCAAATCCCAACCCTAAAAACCCAACCCCAACCCAACCCCTAACCCAAACCCCAACCCAACCCCAACCCATACCCCTGACCTTACCCCTACCCTACCCAACCCAACCTTACCAAACCCTAACCCCAAACCCTAACGCTAACCTTAATACTAACCCTAACCCTAACCCTAGGCCCCTAAACCTAAACCTAACCCCAACCCTAAATCCAATCTTAACACTAAACCCTCCAACACTAACACTAACCCTATCCCTAACCCTAACCCTAAACCCCAACCTAACCCCAACCAAACCCTAATCCCTAACCCTAACACCAACCCCAACCCTAACACTAACCTAACTCCAGCCTAACCCAAACAACCCTAACCCCCAACCCCAACCCCTAACCCTAACCCCAACCCTAACCCTAACCCCAAACCCCCTCAACCTCCCAACCCTAACCCTAACCACCCTCCCTACCAACCCTAACCCTAACCTCTACCCCTTAACTTAAACCCTAACTTAACCCTAACCCTGACCTCCCCCCCTACTTAACTAACCCCAACCCCTAACCCCAACCCCAACCCTAACCCAACCCCTAACCTAACCCTAATCCCAACCCCCACCCCTAACCCTCAACCCCTAACCCTAACCCTCCCACCTTAACCCCAACCCCAACCCAACCCTAACCCTACCCCTAACCCATCTCTTTTCCCCTTCCCTATTCCTCTAGCCCTAGCCCTAGTCCCATTCCTTGTTGTAACCCTAACCCCAACCCTAAACCCTAAACCCCAACCCTCAACCCTAAAGATAACCCTAACATAAACACAAACCCCTACCCCTACCGCTGACTCTAACCCCTAACACCAACCCCAACCCTAACGCCAACATTAGCCCTAGCACTAGCCATAGCCCCAACCCCATACCTAGCTCCCAACCCCAACCCTAACCATAAACCCCAAACCCAAACCCAACCCTCACCCAACCCCAACCCTAACCCTAAACCCAACCCCAGCCAACACCTTCCCTTACTCCTACCCATTCCCGGTAACCCTAACCCCCAATCCCAACCCTACCCCCAGCAGCAACCCCAGCCCTAGCCCTAAACCTACCCCCTCAACCTAATCCTAAACCCCAAACCCAACACCAACCCCTCACCCTACCCCCAAACCACACCAACCCCAAATCCCAAACCCAAACCTCAACGCTAACCCTAAACACTAACCCCAACCTTTCCCTAGCCGTAGTCCCAGCCCCAGCACCAGCCCCTGCCCTAAAACTAACCCCAGCCCTAACGCCAACCCCAAACCCCAAACCCTAACCCTAACCCCAACCCCCAACCCTGAAACTAGCCCCTAACCCTAAACCTAACACTAACCCTAACACCAACCCTAATCCCAAACCCCAACCCCTAACCCAACCCTAACCCTAACCCCAACACTAACCTCAACCCTAATCCCACACTACCCCTAACCCTAACACTAACCCTAGTCTTAGCCCTATCCCCAGACATAGCCCCAGCTCTAAACCCCCAGCCCTAGCACTAGCTCCAAACCTAACCCTAACCCTAACTCAAACCCAACCCTAACCCTAACACCACCCAACCCCTAATCCTAACCCTACCCCCACCCCCAACCCCAACCCCAACCCCCTAACACTGTCCTAACCCTAACCCTAAATCTAAACCTCTTCTACCCTAACCCCTAACAGTAACGCTAACCCTAACCCTACCATAGTCCCAACACAAACCCTAACCATGAACCTACTCTAACCCTAAACCTAACCCCAACCCCAACCCCAACCCCAACACCAACACCAACACTAACCCCAACCCTAAACCTAAATCCAAACCAATCTTAACCTTAATCCTAAACAACAACACCAACCCTAACCCTAAAGCCTAACCCTAACCCTAACCCTAAACACTAACCCCAACCCTAAACTTGTCCCAGCCGAGCCCCAGCCTAGCAGTATCCCTGTCCCTAAACCCAGCCCCATCCCTACCTCTAACCCCTACCCTAACCCTAATCCTAACCCCCAACACCAACCCTAACACTAACCCAAACCTAACCCCAACCCCTATCCCAACCCCAACACCAACCCCAACCCCAACCCTAACCCTAACACGAACGCTAACCCTAACGATAACACTAACCCCAATGCTAACTTAACCCTAAATTCTGACCCTGACCCTGCCCAACCCTAACGCTAACCCTAACACTAACCCTAACCCTAACGCTAACCCTACACCCCAACCCTAACATTAACCCTAAACCTAACACTAACATCAACCCCTAACCCTACCCCTATCCCTAATTCTAACACTAAACTTAACCCTACAACAACCTAACTGTACTCCTACCCCTACCACCTCTAACCCTAACCCTAAAACTAACTCCTAACCCCAACCCAACCCCAACTATATCCCTAACACTAACATCAACCCCCAACCCTACCCCTATCCCTAACCCTAACCCTAAACCCAGCCCTAGCGCCAGCCCTAAATCTAGCCCTTCCCTTATCCCCAACCCCAACCCTAACCCAACCCTAACCATAACCCTACCTATCCCTAACCCTAATCCTAACACTGAACCCCAACACTAACCCTAACCAGAACCCCAACATACCCCTTCCTCAACCCTAACCCTAACCCCTAACAATGAACCTAACCCAAACATAAGCCCTAACCTAACCCCAAACCAAACTTAACCCAAATCCAAACCTTAAATCTAACCTTATTCTAACTGTAACCCCAAACTTAAACCTCTTCTTCCCTAACCCTATCAGTAACACTAGCAACAACCCCAACTTACCCTTACTCCTAAGCCCAAACATAACCGTAGCCCCAGCCCCAGCCCCAGCCCTAAACCCAACCTAACCCTAACCTAACCTTAACCCCAACCCCAACTCTATCCCTCACCCTATCTTTAAACCATAAACCCAACCCCAACCCAACCCTAAACCTAACTCTAACGCTAACCCCAAGGCCAACCCGAAACCTAACCCTACCCTAACCCCAAACTTAACACTAACCCTAACATTAAGCCTAACCCTAACCCCTGACAATAACCCTAACCAATAGCACTAACCCTAACCCTAAAGACTAACCCTAACCTGAACCCCCAACCATAACCCCAAAACCTAAACCCTTACCCCAACCCTAAACCTCAACCAAAACCCCAACTCTAACAATAACCCCAACCCTAACCCTAACTCTAAACTTCTTCTAACCCTAACCCTAACAGTAACACTAACCCCAAACCTAACCCCAACCCCCAAAACTAACCCTAAACATACCCCAACCCCAAACATAACCCCAACCCAACACCAACCCTAACCCTAACTCTAACACTAACACTAAAACTCACCCAACCCTAACCCTAAACTCTATACCTCCCCAACCATTACCCCAACTCCCCAACCCCAACCGTAATCGTAACCCCAACCATAACCATAACCCTAACACTAACTCCTAACCCTAAGAGTAACACTAACCCCAACACTAATCCTAATCCAAACTCTAAACTCTAACACCAACCCTAACCCCAAACCCAAATCCCGAACCCAACCCTGCCCTAACCCTAACGCTAACCCTAAACCCCAAAAACCTAACACTAACCCCAGCAATAACCCCAACCGTAAACTCTAAACCTTACCCAACTCCTAGCCCCAGCTGTAGCCCCAGCCCTAGCACTAGCCCTAGGCGTAACCCTAGCCAAGGCCTAACCTAACCCTAACCCTAACCCCAACCCCAACCCTAACCCTACCCCAACCCCAAACCTAATCCTAACCCTTACACTAACCCCATCCCTAACACCAACACTAACACTACCCTAATCCCAACCCCAAATCTAACATTAACCTTAACCCCAACCCCCCAACCCCTAAGGCTAATCCTAACCCTAAGCCCAACCCCAACACTAACTCTAACCCCATACTCCACACCCTAATCCCAACCCTAACCCCAACCCTACCCAAACCCCAAATCCTAAACGTAACCTCACCCCAACCCCAAACCCTATCCCTAACATTAACCTTAACCCCAAACTCCACACCGTAACCCCCAACCCCAACCTAATCCAACCATAAACCTAACTCCCTAACCCTAACAAGAAGTCCTAACTCTACCCCTACCCCAACCTAACCCCAAACTTAACCCCAACCCAACCCCCAGCACTATGCCAAGCCATAACCCTATCCCTATCCCTAACCCTAACCCTAACCCTAAACCCCAAACGCTAACCTTAACTCTAACCCTAAACCAACCCCAACCATATCCCTAACCCTAAACCCTAAACCCTAACCCTAACCCCTAAACCCTACCCTAAACCTAACCCCAACCCAACCCCCAACCCTAACCCTAACGCTAACCCTAACCCAAACTTAAAACCAACCCCAAACCATAACCCTAACTCCTACCCATATCCCTAAACTTAACCCCTAACCCTAACCCCCCAACCATAACCCCTAACCCTAACCCTAACCCCTAACCCCTAACCCCTAACCCTAACCCTAACCCCTAACCCCTAACCCTATCCGCAACCCTAACACTAACCTCAACCCTAACCCAACCCCTAACACTGACCCTAACCCTAACCCTAACCCACACATAGCTTTAATCCCACCCCTATCCCTATCCTTAACTCCTAACCCTAACCCCTAAACCCACATCTAACCCTAACCCCTAACCCTAACTCAAACCCTAGCCCCAACACTAAACACTAACCCCAACCCTAACACTAAACACTAACCCTAAACCTAAATCTAACCTCACCGTTAACCCTAAACGTAACCCTAACTCGTCCAAACCCCAACCCTAACCCTACCACCCCTACCGCTAACCCAACCGTAACCTTATCCCTAACCTTAACCACAACCCCTAAACCTACCTGCACCACTACCCCTACCCATAAACATAACCCTATCCCTAAACCATAAACCATAACACTAACCCCTAACCCTAACACTAAACACTAACCCTGACCTTAACCCTAACACAACCCTAACAGTAACCCCAACCCCAACACTAACCACAACCCCTAAACCTACCCCTAACCCCAGCCGTAACCCTATTCCCAACCATAACCCCTAACTTAAACCTCTATAACAATAAACCTAATAGTAACGCTAACCCAACACTAAACCTAACCCAATGCCAACCCTACGCCAAACCTACCCTAACCCCAGCCCCAGGCCCAACTCTAACCCTAACCCCAACTCTTAACACTAACACATATCCTAAACCTAAACTCTTTCACTAACCCCAACCATAAACACTAACCCCAACCCTAACACCAACCCCTAACCCTATCCCTACCCCAACTCTATCCCTAAGCATAACACCAAACACTAACCCTCAACCCCTAGCCCTAGCTGTAGCCCTATCCCTAGCTCCTAGCACTATACCTAATTCTAAACCTATCCCTAGCCCAAAACATAACCCCAACAGTAACCCCAACCCTAACCCTAAACCTAACCCTAAACCAAACCCCAACCCTAACCGTAACGCTAAACCTAAACCATAACCCTAACCCCTAATCCTAAACCCTAACCCTATCCCTAACCCTAACCCTAACCCTAACCCCAAACCAAACCCCAACCCTAACTCCCAAACCCAACACCAACCCTAACCCTAACACCCCAACCCAAACCCTAACCTTAACCCCCAACCCCAACCCTAACCCCACTCCAAACCTAACGCTAACGCTAAGCCTAACCCTAACCCCTAACCTAACCCCTAACACCTAACCCTAACCCTAACCTTAACACTAATCCTAACCCATAACCCTAACCCCAAACCTAACCCCTAACACCACTTTTAACCCCAACGCCATCCCTAAACCTAAACCCTGACCCTGACCCTGACCCCAACCCTAACGCCAACCCCAACCCCAACCCCTACCCCAACCCTAACTTAAACCTAATCCCAACCACTAACCCTAACCCTAACCCTAAACCCTAACCCTAACCCTAAACTTAACCCTTAACCATAACCCCAACACTAAACCGTAACCCTAAACGTAAACCCTAAACATAACCCTAACCCAACTCTAACCCTAACCCTAACCCGCACATAGATTTAACCCTACCCCCTATGCCTATCCCTAACCATAACCCTAACCCCTAAACCCACACCCCAAACCCAAGCCCCAACCCTAACTCAAACCCTAGCCCTAACACTAAACCTAATCCTAACCCCAACACTAAACCCCAACCCCAACCCTAAATTCTAACCCTAACCGCTAACCCTATCCCTAACCCTAACTCATCTAAACCTAACCCTAATCCTACCTCTACCCCTACCCCTAACACAACCATAACCTTATCCCTATCCCAAACCAAAACCCCTATACCTACCTGCACCACTACCCCTACCCATAACCATAACCCTATCCCTAAACACTAAACCATAACACTAACCCTAACCCTAACAGTAAACACGAACCCTACCTAACCCTAACCCAACCCTAACACTAACCCTAATCCCAACACTAACCCTAAGCCTAACCCTAACCACAACCCCTAAACCTACCCCCAACCCCAGCCCTATCCCACCCCAACCATAACCCCAAACCCACCCCCTATAACAATAAAACTAATAATAACGCCCACCTTAACCCCAAATCTAACCCCAACGCCAACCCCAACCTAAACCACCCTAACCCCAGCCCAGCCTAACTCCCAACCCTAATCCTAACTTTAAACCTAACACATATCCTAAGCCCAAACTCTTCCCCTAACCCCAACCCCAAACCCTAAACCCAACCCTCAAACCTAACCCTAACCCAACCCCAACTGTAACCCTATCCCCAAACCCCAACCCCAAGCCTCATCCCCTAAACCCAACCCCTAATCCTAACACCAACCCCTAACCCCCAACCCTAACCCCAACCCTAACCCTAATACCAAACCCAAAAGTAACCCTAACCCCAACCTAAACCTAAACCTAACCCTAAGCCCAACACTAACGCTAACCCCAAAGCCAACCCCAACCCTAAACCCTGACCCTGACCCTAATCCCAACACTAAACCTAACACCAACCCTAACCGCAACGCTAAACCTTAACCCAAACCCCAACCCCTAACCTTAACCCTAAACCAAACCCCAAATCTAAGCCTCAAGCCTCAACCCCAACCCTACAGCAACCCCAAACATAACCCGAACCACAACCCTAACCCTAACCCGAACCCCAACCCTAACCCTAACCTCAACCCTAACCCTAAGCCTAACCCTAACCCCTACCCGAACCCTAACCCCAACACCAACCCTAACCCAACACAATCCCAATCCCAACCCCAACCCCAATCCCAAACTAACCCCAACCCAACCCCTAACCCCAACCCCAACCCTAACCCTAATCCTAAACCCAAACCCAACCCAACCGCAAACCCAACCCCAACCCCAAACCTCTTCAATCCTAAACCCAAGAGCAATGCTAACCCCTAACATTATCCCCCAACCCCAGCCCCAAACCCTAATCCCAACCCCAACCCTATCCCTAACTTAACCCCAACCCCAACCCCAACACCAACCCTAACCCCAACCCCAACCCCAACACAACCCCAACCCCAACCCTAACACCAACACTAACCACAACCCCCAAACCCACCCCTAACCCCAGCCCCAACCCTATTCCAACCGTAAGCACAAACCTAACCCCTATGACAATAAACCCAATAGTAACGGTAACCCAAACCTAAACCCAAGCCTTACGTCAACCTAACCCAAACCTACCGTAACCCTAGCCCTAGGCATAACTCGAATGCTAACCATAACTTTAACCCCAACACTTATCCTAAGACTAAACTCTTTCGCCAACCCCAACCCCAAACCCTAACCCCAACCCCTAGCCATAATCCCTATCCTCAACCCCAACACTAACACTATTCCTAACTCTAATCCTAACCCCCAACCCTATCAATACCCTTTACTCTAACCCCAACCGTAACACTCAAACACTAACCCTAACCCCAGCTCCAGCCCCCAGCCCCCAGCTCCCAGCCCCAATCCTAAACCTATCCCTAGCCCGAACCATAACCCCAACACTAATCCTAAACCTAATCTGAACCGTAAACCAAATCCTAACCCTAACCCTAACCTTAACCAAAACCCCTAACTCTAACAGTAACACTAACCCAACCTCAACCCTAACCCCAAAACAAAACACAAACCCTAACCCCCCAAACCCAACCCCTAACCCCAAATCTAAAAACCAACCCCTACCCTAACCAAAACCCCAACCCTATACCCAGCCCCAACACCAACCCTAAACCTAACACCAACCCTAACCCTAACCCGAACCCGAACCCTTACCCTAACCCCCAACCCCAACCATAATCCCAACCCCATTCCCAACCCTAACACCAAACCCAATCCCAACCCTAACCCAAACACCAACCCCCAACCCCAACCCCCAACCCAACACTAACCCTAACCCTATCCCCAACCCCCGACTGCAACCCTAACCCTAACCCTAACCCCTAACCCTAACCCCAACAGTTACCCCCCCCCCAACCCCTAACCCTAACCTCCCCATAACAACTAAACCCTAATAGTAATGCTAAACTTAACCCCTAACCCTAACCAACCCTAACCCTAACCCCCAACCCCTAAACCCCTCACCCTAACCCGAATCCTAACGCTAATGCCAACCATAACCCTAAACCCAGACCCTGACCCTGATCCTAATCCCAACCCTAAACCTAACACAAACCCCAACCGTAACGCTAAACCTAAACCCCAAAACCCTAAACCCACCCTAGCCCCAACCCCAACCCAACCCCAACCCCAACCCTAAACCCAACCCCAAACCCAACCCTAACCCTCCTCCCCCCCCGCCCCCCCCCCACCCTACCCCAACCACCCAACCCCCCCCCCCCAACCCCAACCCCAACCCTAACCCCCAACCCCAACCCCTAACCCTAACCCCAACCTAACTAATCCTAACCCTAACCGTAACCCCTATCCCTAATCCTAACCCTAAACCCTTCTAACCCCAAACCCAAGAGTAATGCTAACCCCAACGCTAACCCCAACCCTATCCCTAACCTAACCCTAACCCTAACCCCAACACCAACCCCAACCCTAACCCCCAACCCCAACCGAACCCAACCCTAGCACTCACCATAACCCCAACACTAGCCACAACCCCAAACCTACCCCAACCCCAGCCTTAACCCTATTCCCAACCATAAGCATAAACCCAACCCCCTAACCAATAAACCCAATAGTAACGCTAACCTTAACCCCAAACCTAAGCCCAACCCAACCCTACCCCTAAACCTACCCTAACACTAGCCCCAGGCCCAACCCGAACCCCAACTATACCTTTAACCTGAACACATATCCCAAGCCTAAACTCTTCCCCTAACCCTAACCCTAAACCCCCAACCCCAACCCCAACCCCAATCCCTAACCTTAACCTTAACCCCAACACTATTCCTAACCCTAAACCTAACCCCCAACCCTATTCATACCCTTTAACCCCAACCATAACACTAAACACTAACCCCACCCTAGCCCCAGCCCTAGTCCTATCCCAGCCCTGGCACCAGCCCCACCCCTAAACCTATCCCTAGTCCGATCCATAACCCCAACACTAATCCTAATCATAAACCTAACTGTAAACCAAACCCCAACCCTAACCCTAACCAAAACCCCTAACCCTAACCCTAAACCTAACACTAACCCTAACCCCAACCCTAACCCTAAACTGTAACCCAAACACTAACCGGCTAAACCTAACCCTAACCCTAAACCTAAACCAAACCAACCCCAACCCCACCAAACCCCAACGCAAACCTAACCCCAACCCCAACCCCAACCCCTAACCCCCAATCCTAACCCAACCGTAACCCCAACACCAACCCCTGACCCTAAACCTAACCCCTAACACTCAACCCTAACCGCTAACCCTATCCCTAACCCTAACCAAAACCCCTAACCCAACCCTAAACCCCAAACCTTAACCCAACCCCTAAACCCAACCGTAAACCTAAACCACCTCCTAACCCTAACCCTAAACATAACCCTAACCCTAACCCCCAACCCTAACCCTAAACCTAACCTCAACCCGAACCCCTAAACCCAACCCCAACCCCAACCCCAACCCCAACGCTAACATTAACCCTAACCCTAACACCAACCCAAACCCTAATCCCAACCCCAACCCTAACCAGAACCACAATCCCAACCCCAAACCGAACCAGAATCCCAACCCTAACCCCAACCCCAACCCTAACCCCAACCCCAATCCTAAGCCTAAGCCAAACCCTAACCCCAACACTTATCCCAACCCAACCCCACAACCCGAACACTAAACCTAACACCTAATCCTAAGCCCAACCCCTAACCTAACGCTAATCCTAACGCTAGCGCTAACCCCAACCATAAACCCTGACCCTGACCCTGACCAAAATCCCAACCCTAACCCCAACAACTACCCCAACCCGAATGCTAACCCCAAACCCCCAGCCCCAATTCCTAAACCTAACCCCCAACCCTAACCCCAACACCAACCCCAACAAAACGCGAACCCTAAACCCTAACCCTAACCCTAAACCTAACCCCAACCCCAACCCTAACCCTAACCAAAACCCCTAAACCTAACCCCAACCCTAACCCCTAACCCTAAAACCCAAACCTAACACTAACCCAACCCTAACCCCAACCCTACAAACCCTAACCCTAACCCAACCGTATCCCTAACCCCAACCCTAACCCTAACCCCAATCCTAACCTAACCTAACCCTAACACTCAACCGCAACCCTTAACCCTAACCCTAACCTCAACCCTAACACTAACCCCCGAAGGCTAACCCTAACCCCAACCCTAATGCTAACCATAACGCTAAATTTAACTCTAAACCTCACCCAGACTCTACTTGAACCTGACCCTGACCCCTGACCCCAACCCTAACCCTAACCCTAACACCAACCCTAACCCCAAACTCTAACCCCAACCCCAACCCCAAACCCAACCCCAACACCTTATCCTATCCCCAACCCTAACCCCAACCCCAAACCTATCCCTACCCTAACCAAAACCCCTAACCCCAACTCTAACCCTACCCTACCCTTACCCCCTAACCCAATCGTAACCTTATCCCTACCCTAACCACAACCCCTAAACCCACATACACCACTGTCCCAACCCATAATCATAACACTATCCCTAAACTCCTAAACCATAAAACCAACCCTAACCCTAACACTAAACACTAGCCCTTACCTTAACCCCTAACCAACCCTAACACTAACCATAACTCTAACACTAACCACAACCCCTAAACCTACCCCCAACCGTAGCCCTAACCCTATTCTAACCATAACCTTAAACATAACCCCCATCACAATAAACATAATAGTAACGCAAACCTAACCCTTAACATAACCACAACGGCAACCCTACTCTAAACCTACTTCATCCTAGCCCTAGGCTTAACTCTAACCCCAACCATAACTTAACCCTAACACATATCCTAAGCCTAAACTCTTTCCCTAACCCAACCCTAACACTAACTAAGCTAAATCTAACCCTAACCCCAACCCTAACCCCAACGCTAACCCCAACGCTAAACCTAACCCCAACCCTGACCCTGACTCTGACCCTGACCCTGACCGCGACCCTAACCCTAACCCTAACCTTAACAGTAACCCCAACTCTAAACCCCAACCCAAACCCCAACACCAAACCCCAACCCCAACATTAACACTAACCCTACCACAACCCCATATAACACTAACCACCAAATGTAATGCTAACCCTAACCTTAAACCCTGACCCTGACCCTAACACTAACCCCAACCCTAACCCCCGACCCCGACCCTGACCCCAACACCAACACCAACACTAACCCCAAAACTCAACCCTAACCCCAGCCCCAACCCTAATCCTAACCCAAACCATAAACCCAACCCCCAACCCCAACCCTAACCCCAACCCTAACCCCAACCCTAACCCCAACCCCTAACCCCAACTGGGGTCTAAACCTAACCCCCAACCCTAACCCACCCTAACCATACTTTACACTAACCCTAACACTAACCCTATCCCTAACCCCCCTAACCCAAACCCCTAACCCTAACCATAACACTATAACCCTAACCCAACCCTAACCTAACCCTAACACCTAACCAAACCCCTAAACCAAACATTAACCCAGCCCCAAACCTATTATAACCTAACCCAAAACATAACCTCTATAACAAAAACCCCAAGAGTAACGCTAACCTAACCCAAACCTAACAACTCACCTAAACCTATACTTTAAACCTAAACCCACTAACCCCAACCCTAAACTTAACCCTATCCCAACCCTTCACCCACCCCAACGCAACCCAAAACTCACCCAACCCTATCCCTAACCCTAACCCTAGCTCAACCCTAACCCCAAATCCAAACCTAGCACTAACCCCAACCACCCCCCCCAAAACTTTAAACCCTAACCTAACCCCAACCCCAACCCAATCCCTAACCCAACCCCTAACCCTAAACCCCATACCCCAATCCCAACCCTAACCCTAACCTGAACCCCAAAACGTAACACTAATATAACCCCAACCCCTATCCCTAACCTAACCCTAACCCAACGCTAACCCCAAACCCCAAAACTAACACCAATCTTAACCCCCAACCCCAACCCTGAACCCTGAACCTAACCCCAACCCTATCCCTAACACCAACCCTAACTGTAACGCTAACCTAACCTTAACACTAACTCAAACCCAAACTTAACCCTAAATCCCAACCACTAACCCCTAAACCCAACCCTAACACCAACCCAACTGGAACCCTTAACCTAACCCCAACCCCAACCCTAATCCCAACCCCAATCCAACCCAACCAAAACCAATCCCAACCCTAAACCACATACCAACCCTAACCCCAACCCCAACCTAACCCTAACCATAACCCTATCCCAACCCCTAACTGTAACCCTAACTCCTAACCCAAACCCTAACCTATAACCTAAGCCTAAGCTAATCCTAACCCAAATGTTAACGCCAACTAACCCCTAAACCCGGACCTCCTAAACACCCAACCTAACCCCAACCCCAACACTAAAAAAGTTAACCTAAACCCAACTAAACCTAACCCCAACCCTAATCCTAAACCTAACCATAACCCCAACACTAACCCCGGCCCTAAACCCTAACCTAACACTAACCCTAACCGCCAACCTTATCCCTAACCCCAACCAAAACCCCAACTTAACCATAACACTAAACCTACACTAACCCTAACCCTAACACCTAATCCCAACCCTAATCCTAACCCCCAACCCTAAATCTAATCCCTACCCCAACCCCAACCCCAACACCTCCCCAACAAAACCCCAACCCAACCCCAATCATAACCCCAACCCCAACTCCCAAATTAACCCCAATCCTACCTCTACCCCTACCGCTAACCCAAACATAACCTTATCCCAAACCAACCACAACCCATAAACCTACTTCTCACCACTACCACTGCAACCATAACCCCTGGTCTCAATTCCTAAACTACAACTTCCCAACCTCAACCTCAAACACTCAAACTCTAACCTCCAACCCTAACCCAACCTCAAACCAACCCCAACCCACCAACCACAACCCCACCCTACCCCTAATCCTAGCCCTAACTCTATTCTAAACAAAACCCTAATCCCAACCTCCCATAACAATAAACCTAATAGTAAGGCTAACCTAATCCTAAACCCAACCACAATGCCAACTACCCTAAACCTATCCTAAACATATCCTCAGGCCCTACCCCAACCATAACCCAACTTAACCCTAACACATATCCTAAGACAAAAGTCT